>ASZH01045240.1:0-15243 GCA_000411075.1 Sisymbrium irio | reverse complement strand
CCAGTCAACACTCAACACCAACGTGTAAAGGAGGCAGCACAGTCGTCTATCTCGCAACCGCCGCTTCCTCTCGCCGGCCGAGTCGCAATAGTCACCGGTTCATCTCGTGGGATCGGGCGAGCGATAGCGATCCACCTCGCTGAACTCGGTGCGAGGATCGTTGTCAACTACACCACTAAATCGGCTGACGCCGAGCGTGTCGCGGCGGAGATCAACGATTTTCCCGCCAGGAAAGAGATCACCGGAAAGGGACCGAGAGCGATCGTGGTTCAAGCCAACGTCTCCGAGCCAAACCAGGTGAAATCGATGTTCGATGCTGCAGAGAGCGCCTTCGAGTCTCCGGTTCACATTCTGGTCAACTCGGCGGGAGTCCTCGATCCTAAATACCCTACGCTCGCAAACACATCACTCGAGGATTTCGATCGCACTTTCAGGTTACACACGAGCTTGTTCAATTCATTTTAATCAAATGTGATATCTTTATATGTTTTAGAGTTAGAAAGTTGAATCCTTTAATGCATTTCGTGTTTCTAATACATTCTATGTTCCATTGTTGTTGAGATATGTATGTGTGTGTGTGTGTGTGTCGTGTTTCGACAAAGTTTTATGCTTTTCAGCCGCTACTTCTCTTTTTAATCACTCTGTGTTTGTTTTGTGTCTGATGGATTGTAGTGTCAATACAAAAGGGGCGTTCCTGTGCAGCAAGGAAGCAGCCAATAGGTTAAAACAAGGCGGAGGTGGTCGGATCATTCTCCTCTCATCTTCGATGACCCGAGGTTTGAAGCCTGGATTCGGTGCCTATGCAGCGTCAAAAGCAGCTGTTGAAACTATGGTTAAGATTCTTGCAAAAGAGCTCAAAGGAACAGGAATCACTGCAAACTGTGTTGCTCCAGGACCCATCGCCACTGAGATGTTTTATGAAGGAAAGAGCTCGGAGCTGGTGGAAAAGATAGCCGCAGAGTGTCCTTTTGGGAGGGTTGGGGAAGTCAAAGATGTTGTGCCTCTTGTTGGGTTCTTGGCTAGTGATGGTGGTGAATGGATCAATGGCCAAATCATTCCTGTTAATGGTGGATATGTGTAAAATGTTTGGTCTTGAGTGACCTTTTTGCTCTTCTTCTGAGGTTTACTGTTGAATTGTTTGCAAATGTAAGGCTTAAGTTGTTATTCATCTTGAAATCTAGCCGTAACTCTCACCAATAGAATATAATTTTAAGGCCATGAGTATTTTTTGTGTTCAATAAGTCCATACATAACTACATATATTCAAAAAACAACAAATTCGTCGACATCCAATTCTTTGCTTTTTTTTCAAATATCTAATGAAGTTTTTGTCGACATCGAGTTCGTTTTTCCAAAAAGAAAAAACAAAAACCTTAATATATCCAACTCATTTCGAGGGTGACCAGTTATACTTATATCTAACTTATAATTATTTTTTGACAACATTTTAATTTAATAGATGAGGATATTTATTTTTATTTTTATTTTTCTGATATTTAAATTTTATAAATGTGAAAATGTGATATATTAATAGTTATAGTGTAGAACGAAGATTTTTTATATTCTCATATTTTGTAAAGTTAACCCACTGCAAAGATGATTTATGTATGATTCACAAACTTAAGATGTGACTGGAGTCTAACGTGGTTCGTGGATATATCTAATCATTTTCTTTTTTATTACATCCGATCTTTTCAAAACCGAAATAAACAAACCTAAATTATCCAATTTATATAATTTATCTACTCGTGCCTTCCATCTTATACCTACTTCACTGACAGTCCCTAATTAAGTTTTATGCTTTATATATTCCTTCTTGTGAATTGTGATCACTATCCAAATATCCATGGATAGACATTGCTTGGTTGACGAAACACGAATTACAGAATCTAACATGGTAGGGAATATCTGAAATGCAACACCTAAAAAAGTCTAATAGCAACAATACAATCGAAGCATCTTATTAAAATTTTGCAAAAAAATAAATATAAAATGTAGGAGGAAGAATAATCAACGCAAGCTCTTTTGTATCCAGAAGTTTTGTTCCATAAAGCATAAATGCATATTTTTTTGGATATTAATATGCAGTGGAAAAAGAAAAGAAAAAAAAAGATAATAAAGAATTATTCATTTTCATTACACACACACCAACCCAATTAAGTTTTTATATAAACAGTAGCCTTCTCGTGAAACCCCTTGAAAACAAAAACACCAAGAGAAAGAAGAAAAAATGAGTCAACACAACATCCTTGATGCTCTAAACGTCCGGGTCGTGGGTACGGGCGATCGGATCCTGGTTCTAGCTCATGGATTCGGAACAGACCAATCAGCTTGGCACCTAATCCTCCCTTTCTTCACTCCAACGTACAGAGTTGTACTCTACGACCTAGTTTGCGCCGGCAGCGTCAACCCCGACTACTTCGACTTCAACCGATACACAACGCTCGACGCTTACGTGGACGACCTCCTCAACATCATCGACTCACTCGGAATCCAAAACTGCGCTTACGTAGGTCACTCCGTCTCTGCTATGATCGGAATCATCGCTTCGATCCGTCGACCGGAGCTTTTCTCGAAGCTTATCTTGATCGGAGCTTCACCTAGGTTTCTCAACGACGAAGATTACCACGGTGGATTCGAGGAAGGAGAAATCGAGAAGGTTTTCTCAGCCATGGAAGCTAACTACGAGGCTTGGGTTCAAGGATTCGCTCCGTTAGCCGTCGGAGCTGATGTTCCGGCGGCGGTTAGAGAGTTTAGCAGGACGTTGTTCAACATGCGTCCTGATATCTCTCTCTTCGTGTCGAGGACTGTTTTCAACAGCGACCTTAGAGGCGTGCTTGGGTTAGTCAGAGTGCCTTCTTGTGTTATTCAGACGGCGAAAGATGTCTCTGTTCCGGCTTCCGTTGCTGAGTATCTCCGTGCTCATCTAGGTGGTGATACCACTGTAGAGACGCTTAAGACTGAAGGACATTTGCCGCATCTTAGTGCTCCGGCGCAGCTCGCTCAGTTTCTCCGGCGTGCACTTCCTCGGTGACTTTTTGCTTTCTTTTTTAGTAGAGAGAAAAAAAAAAACAATTGGAAGAATATGGAACTTGTGGGTTTGTGGGGTCCACGTTGGGGAAACGAAGGGCCTCTATTTGTGGAGGACAGTTTGGCATTGTTGTCAAATCTAGAGAGATAAGGTTGTTCACTTGACACGTGACCAAACGCATTTTTACTTCCACTTTTCTTTTGCTTTCCGCTGTTTTCATTAGTTAGTTAACCACGAGTTTTATTATAAAATTAATACTGCTAATTGTCAGTGGGTTTCGCAGAATCACTCAAATTAATAAAAAATTAAAAATCGTAATCTTATCTTACTTTACGCTTAACATCTCCATCCATATCGTTGTTTCTTACTAATAAGGTTTGGTCTTTGGATGCAATCAATAATCCTCTTGCCTAGCCTCAACAACACTTTTGAATGTGAAACATGCATGGTTTTACATTTCTCTCTATGTACTGTACGTGATGGAGACAAAACATAAAACGACATCAACAAAAAGACAATACTAGAAAACTCTTACACAAGTATATGCATACGAATTGACAATCTCGACAAATCTTAACACTCAATTTTAGGACATACATCTACTAATTAAGATAAGGTTCACTAAATTCTTATGACAAAAACAAAAATTACAAAAATAAAAAGTATTAACTAAACAGCCCGAGAATCTACGGAGTAAAGATCTTTTTGACATGGCTGGAGCGTCGTCAGTTTCTTCGCCGGCGCTTTGCCTCGCCGGTAGAGTCGCTATAGTCACGGGATCGTCTCGAGGAATAGGCCGTGCTATAGCCATCCACCTTGCGGAGCTCGGGGCTAGGATCGTCATTAATTACTCCACCAACTCCACCGAGGCTAACAAGGTTGCGACGGCGATTACCACTAACCGTCCAAATAACGACGCGGCAGAAGAAGTAGGTCCACGTGCCATCGTCGTAAAGGCCGATATATCAGAGCCTAATCAGGTGAAGTCGCTTTTCGATGAGGCGGAACGAGCCTTCGAATCGCCAGTTCATATCCTGGTTAACTCTGCCGCTATATCCGATCCCAATCATTCCAGTATTTCAGACACGTCAGAAGAACTCTTTGATCGCATTTTCAGGTCAGTTGGTTTTATTTTCTCCCCTGTTTTAATAACTACTACTCAGTTCAATTAGGTTCGGACATTTCTCCATATATTGGATCGCAAGTTTTTGCTTTAAACCAGTCGGATCCGTATTTTTATTTATGATTTGTATTTTGATGGCAGTGTGAACACAAGAGGAGCGTTTTTGTGCGCTAGAGAAGCAGCCAACAGACTAAAACGTGGAGGAGGTGGCCGGATCATCCTCCTCTCATCCTCCCTTGTTCAATCCTTAAAACCATCATTTGGCTCATACACGGCTTCAAAGGCAGCCATAGAAGCCATGTCCAAGATTCTTGCAAAAGAGCTCAAAGGTACACAAATCACTGTAAACTGTGTCTCTCCTGGGCCGGTCGCCACAGAGATGTTTTTCGCAGGGTTGAGCAATGAGATGGTAGAGAAAGTTAAGTCACAGAACCTATTTGGTAGGCTCGGTGAGACCAAAGACATCGCCAATGTTGTTGGATTCTTAGCCAGCGACGCTGGTGAATGGATCAACGGACAAGTTATCATTGCTAATGGTGGCTCTATCTTGTAAACAGAGAAAGTTTAGTGTCTCTTATAATTCTTTACCCTTTCGAATGATTGATGAAAGTCAGGTAACAAAGCATGAGTTGCATATATAATCTCTTTGTACCATGAGAAACACCAAGAACCTGACCAAACAATCGAACCATAACTATAATCATAATGCTCAAACAATGGAAAGGACTTAATTTGGTCAACTCATGGAAGGACCGGGATTTGAATAGTATGAGAGACCCGTTTAGCTAATCATGCAAGGTTAACTCGTTAATCCTTGATTAAAAAAAGAGTGACGAATGTCAACGTTGGTTAGTTAGCCGAAAGTCAAACAAAAAAAAACAGTGTATTATTTTGTATTTGATCCAATGGAACAAAACATCAGATGATTGATGAACAAAGAATCAGTCATATACAACAAATCTACACCATTATGTACGTAATTTCATCGTATTATGAGAAGAAACACCAAGCCACTCATCACCACACCCAACCTAACCATTGAATTGTAGCTATAATAATCATGATGTCCAGACGATGGCTCTCCGATTTGTATAGGAAAATTGCATTGTCCTTGAGAAATATTTTGCGTAGTGATCGTTGCAAGCCCTTCGAAATCGCACGCTTGAGCTTCTTGGTTTTGCACTTGGAAATACATATTAAACGCGTAAGACGCGTTCCCATTAGCATCAAGATTGCCACAAGACGATCCGTAACCCAAAGCGGTACAATCCGAGAGCGAGCACGCATAGTCTATGTTATCTCCAAGCTTACTGATATTGCCACGGCCATTCGGATTAAACATACACCACTGCTTTAGCATGTACTGAACGTTTTGAGCTCCGGTCAAGAACCTTTTCTGACCTTGTCCCTGAAAATCAACCGGGAATTTCGGTTGTCCGTCGAACTTGAATATCCCCCAATGACGTTCAAAGTTTCCCGGTGCAACGCTTTTGGCATCTTCATCGATAAATCCGAAAAGATAAACCTCAATGTAACCTTTACGCATAGGAGTTCCTACGTTATTCGTCAACCGGGGAAGCAAACCAGAATAAAACCGTTCCGCGTTTGCAACGTTTGCGTTCTTGTCTCCATCCGTGGGCCAACCAACTTCTCCAACGATCACTTCCATATCACCGTGATTCAACGCATTTAAAGATGCTAAAAGAGTGTCCAAGTTAGCGTCAAAGACGTTTGTGTAGATAACGCCGTTATCGTTAACGGTGTTTTGACCGTCAAAAAAGGCGTAGTCGAAAGGGAAGTCGTTGGTTAAGTAGAGACTTAAGAAAGGGTAAATGTTGACGGTGAAAGGAGCTTTGTTCTGTGCGAGGAAGTTGACGATGAGTGTCATTTCTTGGAGAATGTCAGAACGAAATCTTCCGGCGGATGGGACTTGATTGTCCGGCGGGGAATTGTAAACGTCGGCGTTTAAAGGAACGGTGGCTTTGATGAAATCTCCGAATCCGGCGTCGTTTAAAGCGGTTTGGATGTTGACGAGTGCTGGGTACGTTAGGTTTATGAAGGATCCGTTGTACGATGTTAAGAATGGCTCGTTCCCTACGGCAACATATCTGCATATAGAACGGACAAAAATATGATTAGTGTAAAGTTTTTTTTTAATTATGTAATGTTTCTATATGAAATTTTTGTAATAATTTTATGGTATAAGTATTTTAACGTTGGCATGATAAAAATATGAATGATGTGGTGCAAGTTCAACCAACTACATACCAGACAAAACAAAACAAAAAACCAACTACATAACAGGTTAGCAACTAATATAATAGAAGAAACATTCAAATAATGCATGTATAAATAAGTCGACCAATAATAGTATTTTACAGATAAGTAGAAGAGAATAAGATTTTTGATTATCCAACCAGTCAACACTCAACACCAACGTGTAAAGGATTGGAGCTCCTCTTCGTTTGTCTAACCTGATGGGGTCAGGACTATTATGAACCCCATAATCCAAGTAATATTGTTGTCAACAAGTTATCTCTATAGTCCAATATGTTGATGTATGTGAGGCATTTTCCTATAATCCAAACTTCAAAAGGGTATATAATATATGATTTTCACATCACCAAATATCTGAAAACTTCGTGTCATGAGACTTTTAACTTTTGTCTTTTGATATGTACGAGCCCATCAAATATATAAATTAGAGCCATGATCACCATCTAGAGAGAGATGTACAAAACTTTTGAAAAATGAACTCGGGTGAATCAAAATTGGTAAACGATCACAAATGACAAAAGCAATGAATAGGAAACTCACTTGATCTTGACGCCGTTGTTGAAGTTGAATCTCGAGACGTTTCTCTGGACCCAATCTTTGGCTTTTTCATAGTTTCCCATGGTTTTGAGCATATCATTTGGGATCGCCACCATTACTTCGACACCTGAACCAGCGAGAGCTGCCATCGTGTTCGTGTCTGCATCGAACAGCTTCACTTTCTTTATGTTGTTGTCTATAAGCATCTGCACCACCGTCTTCGGAGGTAACTGATGAGTCGCCATTGTTCCCCAGTTTACTCCCAAAGCAGAGACGCCTCCGAAAAGAAAACAAAAGGCGGTGATGATAATGATGAAGAAAACAGAGGAGTTAGTTATGTGACTCTCTTTCTGTCGGAAATTCATTTCCTCTGTCTTTTTTTACCCGCTTACTATTGTGGGTTTTCTGTTCTGTCGTAGCTCGATCGATGGTTTAAATAAATAATGAAAATATTTTGTTTGGACCTGGCAGAGAGAGATCTGAGTGACGGAAAAGGAAGAAGGAAGAAGATATCAAATAGGTAAGAGAGACTAGAAGAAGGAAGAAGAAGGAAACAGAGTCAAAAACCGGCCTTTGACACAAAAACCGACCATACAAATGATATTAAACTCTTACATAAAACCAAAAAATATACGTAACCTGGATGTTCACACGCACGATTATAGAATTATTAGAATGGCAGGTTAAAATCACTATCGTAATTATATGTTTTACGAATCGGATCGTCTTAGTTAGTCCATTCGATCGTCCTGAACAATTTATATAGTTTACAAACATACTATAGTATTTTTAATGGATGTAGATATACCCAACGACCAATAAAATACTCACGGTAGATAAAATTTAGTGTTTATCTTTCAAAATGTCGTGAGCATCATCAAGCCATATACACCAAAACAAAGATGGAAACTAAGAATTTCTAACGCAAACATGTGTTAGTGATTTTTGTACGGATTTACATATAGTTGATGATGCTTACAGAACGCAAATTATGGATTATCAACAAGAATACTAAATTAATTGAAAACATGATTAGAATCCTTACGTAAAAAAAGTATAATATACCAGATAAATACAAATATAACAAGTACCAAACGTACTTACGAGAAGAAAACCCGAAAATGTATACAAATTAAATTCCAATTAAAAACCAGAAACATCCAAATATACGACATGACGATAGAGATTCTTAATTTGGTGGCACATTATAAAATCATAAATATACACCCCTATTAATAGCATGAATCAGTTGGTCCATTTACGCATTTTTCATGAGTTAAAATAAACTATTTGGTTCATAAAATCATGTTATAAGCGTTCCCTAATAAGCTGTTTATACCAAATATATACGCTGATTATCAGCCTAAAGACTGTGGAGAAAATAATTGAAAACTTATAAATATCATAATCAAACTGAATTACCGAAAGCAAGCACTAATTAAGCAGTCGACATGAAAAAATCAACCTACGCAAAAGAAAGCTGGACGCGCGTGATGATCAGCTTGTTTCAAGTTGTTGGGCCTAATACTATGGGCTAAAATTAGGGTTTCTTACAAGCACTTATGGGCCCATAAACCTGTTCTAAACGAACCGTTGACATGGTGAGTTTTGGAGACTCCGAAGGGGGGAGTGATCAGAAGCGTTTCATCGAACAGTTGGTGAGCAATGAAAGGAAACAAGGCGAATCTCTCTGCACTAGCGGAGAAATGCAAAGTACGTTCCCGAAATCGAAGCTCTTGCTTTGTATATTTTTGAAAATTTCTGCTGATTTCTTCTATTCTCACTGTGCAGACTATAATCGTTTCGAACTGGAAAGGGTATCTAAATACCATCAAACCCGAAGATAAAGCAAGGTCATTTGCTACTTTTTCAGAGTATTAATCTCATTTTATAGGATTTGTATGTAGCTTAGCTAGTTTGAGATCACTTGCTGGATGTTTACAAGAACATCGTATTTGGATAGAGATACGATAGAAGCTCAGAAGCTTTCGTGTTTTAGATAATCTTCAATTGTCAATCATGGGATTCTGCAAAATTCTATTTTTTTAAAGTTGAGTTTTTTTTTTTTTTTGGGCAGTGTAATATATACTTCAAAGGTTAAGTACGTGATGAGACGAGGAAAGCCTTACCTTTGGGTACCTGAGAGTGAACCGCACAATGTCGTAAGCTTTCTTTCGAATGATATCAGCTCATATGCTCACCATTCCCGCAATGTGATAGTTAATAACTGGGAGGGTTTAACGTGTGTTTGAAAGTCCTCATTCTCCTCCTTTCTCACAGAACATAATGTTTGATGAACGTGGATCCTTTTCCGTTGCTCATCCGTATCCTGGTCCCCTTGCAGCTTTGTTGAAGTCTATAGGAAAGGTTTGTATGTCTATTTTTCTCAGCGTTCAATCTCTTCTCTAGATTGGCTTCTTGAATCTGTATTCACTCGGGGTTGAATTTCTATTCAGGTTCCACACCGGGTTGCTCTTACCGGAGAAATTATCCCTGTCAAAGAGAAAAGGGTAAAAACTGTCCATGGAACTTCCTATTTGGATTAATGTCATGTCTTTAACTCTTTAACCATTCTTTATTATTTTCCTCATCATGCTTGTCTTCTTGATAACAGATTGAGGCGGTAAATAAATATGTCGAGAAAGCTATACAATCAGAGATGGCAGCTATTAGCGAGTCCCCATATTCAGTCCGCAGTATCTTGACTTCTTCCAACCAGATGTATGCCTCCCGGTGCGAGACTCTTAAAGCTCTCGTCGATGGTGGCAGTGAGAAATACGTTATATATAAGTTTGTTCCCAGGTACACATTCTGTTTATGCTTAACTAAACTAATCTATCACTTAAATTTTTTTATTTGTTGAGACTGTTAGGTTTTCAATGAACGTAGTGTTTATTAAATGTTTCTTCATGTAATTGTCTTTAAGAGGTGAAAGCGGACAATATAGAACCAATCACTAAGTTGTCTTACGATTGCAAAAGATGATGAATTTGATTATCAGTTTGGTTATCTGGTTTTCTTCTCAGCTCGTGTATGTTTATCGACGCAAATGGTGCCAATAAAGAAATAGACTTGAAGGCGTTGGAACTGTCAAAAGCAGATCCATTAGGTAATGAACTAAGATGGATGATTTCAAAATATGGATCAAGTTCTGTTGTTTGCTTCGTCTTAAGTTTGTTTGCATTGGATTTCATTCTATTCATAGGGGCTTGGTCTACAAACCTTGTGGATGGAATCAATAAGAACAAATCGAGAAGACGGGCTCTGATTCTTTTCTGTTTATACTATCTCGATATAAACGCAAGGGTAAAAAGCTTATATTGGATGTTCTTGGATCTCTAATTCTCTATGTTCATTTGGTCAATGACTCTTTGTTTTCTTGGCGATTAGGATGCTTATATGGTATCTGTGGATAAGAAAGGTTTCGACTTGCTGGGGAAGGTACCGAGTGAGGAAGAAGGGGGAGATGAGTATCAGTGGAGAGAGTTTAGGTTTGAGTTTGAAGAAGAGGTGCAAGACGTTGAAGCTTTTTGCCATCAGCTTGTGGGAATGGAAGAAGAGGTTGTGAACAAGTTCACTAACCATACCGGTTTGTAATTGCAGTTATTTCTTTAGAATAACGAGCGGAACCGGTTTACATTTTTAGCTTAATGACAGCTTATTAGTTTGCATCGGTGTAGTTCGGATCTTGTGAAGCTTTTGAGCTTTACCAATATAAGTCCGTTTCGATCGTATCATTAAAAGAAGGAAAAAATTGTAAATTTGATTGGTTCATTTACCGGTTTGAAAGGTTTTGAGTCAGATTCGTTTTGGTACCGTACAATCGCAGGTGCTCAGTGTACGTAGTTTACGTTTTTCTCGACACTGTGCAAACCTAAAAATCCGGCAAAGTTCGTATTCTCCGGTGTGACGATGGCTTTTCCGATTTTCATACATAACTTGAACTGAGGGAGGACTCAGCACAAAGATGATGATAAAACAGACAGTTACGCTTTCATACATAACTTGAAACTCTAATCTGAATCCGAAGATTCCAAACAATGATAAGGACTCAGCTCAGATACCATTTTTGACATATTCTCCCTCATTTCCTGCAACTCTTCTCTCCCAAATCCCCATGTTCTTACCACATCTGATCCCAAGTTTCTCCAGATTCCCCATTCTACTTTCCAAGAATGGCAAAACCGCGCTTGACGATCTCCATCTTGCTGCTACAGGGATTTGGAGAAGTCAGTCCAACATTCAAGACCTTTAGCTAAGCATCCAACAATATCTTTGTCCTCAATCCCTCTTGCTTTTTCTTTTCCCAGCTTTAACTTCTTCCTCATACAAACTTTGCTGAAACAAGTTCCTCTTTCGAGGTTCAGATCTCTGAGTATCAACATCTCCATACCTACAAGGAACGAAATGGATATATTCAACGAATGCGAAACTGAATCTCCCAACTAAGATTAGATATCCCTAAACACCATGTTCATGAAAGATGTACCAAATCAGAAACATGTAGCATTTTCTGACCAGGTTTTTGAAGAATCTGGTCTTGATGGAGCCTAGTGACCCAGATAGGTGAAAATGTTTCAGACGATAAATACTAAATAGCATGCATACACAGAACCACCATTCATATAATCAAATCCAGAACCTTGCTTGTTCGGTAAAAACCAATCTTCTAAACGAAAGCAAAAGATACATTCATACCTTTGAATTTGAGTGAAAGCAGACGAGGAGTGTATGTAGAAACCCCCTGCATAAGATTTCCACCAACACAAATGTGTGTTATACATTGAGTGATTTACAAAAGCATCTTTGATCTCAAAGTCAACAAAATCTCCCTGGATCACTCGCCAATCAAAGCAGTTCATCCTACACAATGAAAGCAAAAGTCCTCAACTTTAGCAGCAAAAGTCCTCAACTTTAGCAAACCCAACGGAAAAAGCATAAAAACCAACACTTTATTATACGATCAACTTCAGAGGTAATCCAAACCTAGAGAGCGAGAGAGAGATCATTTGGAGTATTTCTTTCTAACCTGAAAGTTTGCGAATGCTCCGACTTGAATCGTCACGATTTCTCTCATGCATCTCTAAGTTGGGAACTTGGAACAAAGTATCGAAAGGTCTCTTCTCCATCTACCGGAGCTCGTGGTGGCACACCGTCCTTGCGCCGACGAACAGTACGGACACTTCATTTTTTTCTCTTTACTGTAAGAAAATCGATTTTCGACTAGGAAATATCATAACCGAAATTAAACCAACCGGTATATACCGGTTATTAATAAACGCGCTCTCAACATTCTGATTTCTGATTTTGATAAAAATAGAAGAAAAATTGTGGACAATAGCCCACCAAATCGTGCTAACGCGCGCAACGCGCTGTTTTTTGCAAGTGGATATGCTTTTAACCAATCAGAGCACAGAAAAAATAGAAAATAGTTGCCATCGAGCTAGCTCGATTAGTTACATTTCTGACATTAACAAACCGACACCGTATTAAAAAGAAAACACATCCACGGTTATTAAATGGACACGTCATTTAAATGGAACCATCAAAAAGTTTTGTTTAAAAATGCCTTTCTCTCACTTCTTCTACTGCTTCACTATCTCGTCTTCATCTTCATTGGACGTCTCTAAACTCAACTCCAGCAAAACCCAGACACTTCAGTTTGAATCGTAAAACCGAGAGCAATGAATTAGTGGGAATGTAATATTCCTCTGTCATGAGGAACATAACATACACCCTCTTCATGACATAAGTCAACAAAATCTTTTATTTTCAACTTCTTGTCATCGATGCATTACCACACAAAGAGACATACGTGTATCTTATGGTCAAGGCTGGTGAGTTCTTTAGGGTGGAGATGGTTGACTGGACAGGAGGTGCAGTCAAAGATGATGGCTCTGCTGGCGATATTAAGAGCATAGACCTCTCTACTGTAAGGAATATCAAGGAACCCATTGGATGCTATTTAGATCAACCAACGCATCGGTGATACTTAATCTAACTCAAAATACGAAATGTACAGACGAAGTTACACAATATTTTCTAATTTGGTCTATATGTGATTTCCGTAATTCATGAGGTTTTAGTTGTTCATGAAGACTGAGTTACGATTCTTGAGTATCTATATGAAGTTAGGAAATTTTATCTGTATATATGTGCTAATAACAATGAATAGAGCGGTACATTATCCTCAAGAATCTTGATTCAAAATGTATCTCTGAATTGAGGAGTTCCCTAAGAATTTTTTCTGTCTCCAGCTTCTCAACTTCGTTTGTGAACTCTGAAATGATGGGAAGTCTCTTTAACTGTTTGGTTAATCCTTTTCAGTTCCAGCTAAAACCATTCAAGTCGAACTGTTTCGGACGCGTCGTACTATAGTTTTCAACATGTGTGTTAAGATCTAGTTCTGTCTTCGTGCTTTGGGATTCAAGCTTATGATCCTCACTCTTGTCATTGAATCTTTCGTCTTTATACTCATTGTTGCCTTGTTGATGACCTCGGTGTCCGTGCATTCCTACTCCCATTGACAATCTAGCTGGACTTCTCTCCGAATATGAGATTTTCTGTTCTGCGTCACTAACCATTGTTGAAAGATATGGATTCCCTCTTAGACCTTCCGTCCACGTGAGCTCCATCCGTTGGAACAATGGTTCTTCCATGATCTCTTTCTGCTCGGATGTCGAATCACCAAGATATGTTCTTAGTCCTAATCTGTTGTTCTCTAGCATTTTCGGGTTTTTCTGAGCTCCCTCGCTCGAGGTTAAGCAGCTTTCAAGGGAACAATCAGGTGGATAGGTTGTTTGCATCTGTTGTGGGCATAGGTTTTGAAACTCTTTTGGTTCTAAGAAGCTAGTGTTTGGGTATTCTGCTGATACTTTGGATACTAACTCCGAGAGTTGAACTTTGGCAGCTTCGAGCCCAGCTGGACCGAGGTTCTGTCTTCCAAGAGTCTCTTGTGCCTTCTCCAAAACCGATTGCAGGTACTTCCCTTGAGCCTCTATCCTGAGCTGCAAATGTCGCTGTACCTGGCTCAGTTTTAAATACGAAATTTTAAAACTGAATATTTTATCTTTCTAGATACTACGGAATCATGATATCCACTTAGTTTACATGCTTGAATACACTTTTTATGTTGTAACTCGAAATATAAAGATAAACTGAACAGAACATCGGAGAAATTTTAATTAAAGTTTTTAACCATCTGAGAACACTACAGCAACTCCAATAAACACTAACTGATATTTCTAAGTGTTTCGTGAATCGCAAGGATCTCTTAATTTTTTATGAACGGAGTAAAAAGTGTTGTATGAATATGATACCTCAAGTTGCTCATGAAGCCTTCTTTGGACCTCTATTTGCATTTGCAGTGCTTCACTTATAGGTGAGTTCCTGGTTGCAGATAAGTTAGGTCATTTGGTGATAAACTAACTATTAAGTTGGAAAGCCATATACACAAATATTTTATATTGCTTTACTTGTTTGGCTGTGGTCCAATGCTTAAACTCTCGCTTTGAATTTCGTCTGCATCAGGGCTCTTTTCTTCCATCATGGTCATCATACCTATAAGAGTCATGTTAGATTTAGATTTTTTGTTGAGGATTCAAAGTTTTTATATGTTTTAGTAAATGTTAATATGATTGATCAAAAGTAAATTTTACCTATTTTGTTCAGGCCGCTGTTAGCTTGTCCGTTGAGATTCTTGCTCAGCCTGTATTTCTGGTAACCAATTTCATAAAGTTAACAACCTTTGTGAATAGAAAAAAAAGAGAGCTCATTGTAATTTCTGCAGCAACGCGACTGATGAACGAGGAAAAGCATATATATGTATCAAGTGTTGATGGCTTATTACCTGAAGATGACTTTTGAGATGGTATAAGGTAAGGCCTGGAATACCCATGACTTTCATGATTGTTTTAGGAGTAGCTTCTGCAACAAAGTAAGCAAAACAATATTATATCTAAAAGCCTGCTAACTATCCAAAAGATGATTAATTCTCTTGCTGATGATATAAACTCACTATCTGCTCCACCGAGTTGATTAACTGCTTCGATGAATCTTTCATGAAGATCTGGAGTCCATTTTAAGCGTGGCTTTGCATCGGTCGAAAGGATGAGACCAGAATCTCCTGGACTATTCCCTCCTCTAAGAAAAGGATGCCTCTCAGAAGGTAAGTGCATTCTTGAAGAAGAGAGGATGTTCTTTCCTTGGTGCTGATTTTGGTAATACATAAAGTCTGTACACGAAAAGGTAAAACACAAGTTTATCACCTGGGGGG
>ASZH01045239.1:0-15191 GCA_000411075.1 Sisymbrium irio | reverse complement strand
TTTTTTAGAGGACATTTTAGAAGCCTTTGGTACTTAGCAGAGTATGAATTCAATCACAGTCTTTGCTTTAAGACTTTTTTAGAGTATGAACTCTTTTCAATCACATTCTTTTGTCTAAAGACTTTTTTAGAAGCCGTGGGCACTTAGTACAGTATGCATTGGTCGTTTTTACCATCCAGCAAGCCAAAAACCAATTCACTTTTTGGTTTGTAGTCTCTGCCTTGGCTTGGTTTAAACCGTTGGTCATTGTTCCCATCCAAAAACCAACAGTCTTGTCTAAATTAGTTTGCCAAGTCTTGTCGGGAAGTAAAGTCTCTTTTTTTATTCATAAGTCTTTGTCTAAAACTCTTTGCAGCCATTAGTCGTTCTTTGTCTAACACAACTTTAAGCCTTGTGGTTATTGTAAAGAATTGAGCTTTGGTTCATTGTTTCTGTTTTAAGACTTCTTTAAGCCACTCGTCGTGTTTAGCATGCAACAACTTGAACAACCATAGTTTTTGTTTAAGACTTTTTTTTACCCATAGGCAGTTTTTTTCCATCCACAGTTGGTCGTTTTTCACATCCAACTTCATAGTCCTTGTCTTTATGACCTTCATAAGCCCTTGATTGTTTTTTCCTTTCAACAATTTCATAGCCTTTGTTTAAAGACATTTTGTAAGCAGTTGGTCATTTTTATCCATCCAACAATTTCAGAGGCTTTGTCTAAGACTTTTATGTAAGCCGTTGATCTTTTTAGCCATCCAAATCATGTCCTTCGGCTAAAGATTTCATGTAAGAGGTTGGTCATTTTATCCATCCAACACATTCAGAGTCTATGTGTATCTACAGACTTTTGTGTAAGCCGTTGGTCGTCTGATCCATAAACTGTGATTGAATTATCCGTCCAACACCGTCTACAGACTTTTTTGTAAGCCGTTGGTCATCTGATCCATAAACTGTGATTGAACACATATTCATTTTATCCGTCCAGCACATTGTATATGTGTGTCTACAGACTTTTTGCTAAGCCGTTGGTCATTTGATCCATACAACGCATTCATAGTCTTTGTCTAAAGGCTAATGAATATGTGTTCAATCACAGTTTTCAGACCCTTTTTTAAGCCGTTGGTAGTATTGGGTAGAAGTATTTTCTAGATTCAGTCTTTGTCGTCTTGACTTTTCATAAGCCGTGAGTAGTGGTAGAGTAAGGAACCTGGTTCAATTCACAGTATTTGTCTTTAAGACTTTTTCTAAGCCGTGGGTAGTGAGTTATTGCATCCTATCACAGTCTTTACCTCAAATACTTCTTCTTTGTTCTTCATCGTTTATTCCGTCCAACAGTTTCATAGACTTCATCGTTAAGGAGTATTCTGAATCTCAGTCTTTTGTCTAAAGACTTTTAGAAACCATGGGTGCTCAACTCTTTTTCATCACAGTCTTTGCCTTAAGAACTTTTTAGAGTATGAACTCTTTTCAGTTACTGTCTTTTGTCTAAAGACTTTTAGAAACCATGGGTACTTAGCAGAACAGGAAGTCTTTTCAATCACAGTCTTTTGTCTTAAAGAGTGTTTAGAGGCCGTGGTACTTAGCAGAGTATGAACTCATACTATTTTTCAATCAGTCTTTTGTCTAAAGACTTTTAGAAGCCGTGGGTACTTAGCAGAGTTTGAATTCAATCACAGTCTTTGCCTTAAGACTTTTTCAAGAGTATGAACTGTTTTCGATCACATTCTTTTGGCTACAGACTCTTTTAGAAGCCGTGGACATTTTGTAGAGTATGAACTCTTTTCAATCACAGTCTTTGCCTTGAGACTTTCTTTTTATAAGCCGTGGGTCGTTTTTATAAGCCGTGGGTACTAAAGCATGTCATAGTTTCCATTCCCAACCCAAACATCACTGGCAACATGGCAGTACCGAGCATTAATAGTTATTGGGGCGATGGTATAAATTTCCTCGGGTCTAGGCTTCACCGAACGGGACAATCACCAGACATGTGAAGACCAATGTGCTAACATCCCAGAGACCAAATATTTTTCCTGATGAGTTTATAGCACCAAAAGATGAGGTGGTCACGAAGAGATAGCAGACGAGAGACTGGCACACGGCAGAAGTAGCCCATACTGCTACCACTCTCCATTTGAAAAATGAGTTGCGTATTGCCTCTATATACAGTTCTGGGTATCTCTTCGAAAGGGACGCACTCACATCTTAGCAAGACCACAATAAAGAAGTGAGATTATCAAATCAAAACAAAATGAAAATAGTCCCAATGGTAACGCGAGTTAAGATGGATATTTTTATGTATTAAGTAGAGATCGAGAAAAGATAGTACCTTCTTAAACAGCCCAAGGATAATGACAGGAAGAGCTGTAAATACAACGTTATACATTGACTGGAACCAATCATCGTAGAACCTTTGACCAGAAAATCCAGTTCGAAATGTGAACCAAAACTGAGTCAACGTGAAGGTAAGATTCTTGTAGAAGAAATACATGACAACCTGCGGAATAAAAGATCATTAGAACTTCTGAGAGAATAAAAAACCTGTTATGGAACTCCAAAAAGCATGTAATAAGGAAAAAGACAATTCAACCTTGCAGATTCTAAGATATGACCAGGCCCGGTCCAGATCCATAAAAAAAATCTATGGGCCTGAATATGACCACCGTCCATGGACAAGAAGCAAATCTGTAAGAAATTTAAATTGAGCAATGGCATAGTCACTAGCCATCACAACTTGCATTCCTTCCATCCCACTTACCAACGTGAGCAGCTTGAATCATGCTAACATCATTGGCACCATCACCTATACTTAGCGTAATCTTTTTTGCTCCTTTTCTCACCAAGCTTGTCACCTACAATAAAATCATATATATGAAATTCAGAAGCCGGGTCAAAGAACACAAAAAACCAAATTGCTCGGTAGATATGAATTAAATTCTATATGTGATTGCAATTCACAATCAAAGCCCCAAAATAAAATTGTATATCAGCTCTGTTTAAAGGCCCAACATTTACGAATTTATTTTGAAATAGTCTTCTTAAATTACCTGTGCTTTCTGTAACGGAGAAACACGACAGCATACAACTGATGTACAGTTCAAGCTCAAGCTGAGCAGCGTTACGCGTAAGCTCGGGTCTAATGCATACATTAAACACTTTCCATCAATAACGAGAGCCAATTTTGGTCCAGCTACGGTATGCATATAGTGTTGAGCTTCTTCAAGGCTCTTTCTCAGCTCCTTCTTTACTTCTTCTTTGATAACACGAGCAATCTCAACTTGATCACCCTAATGTAAAAACAATTTATCAGTAAAAACTAGCTAAAATGCTTGTGCCCCATGAAAATCCTAACACAAGACAAGATATTCACACTAAAATAGTTACCCTTTCTTCAGCTTCCCTAATTGCATCCGTTTCAGAACTGAGGATAAATTGTTTCATGTCATTGTTGATCAAGTTGCATGCTGTAGCATAACAGAATCAAAGAACATACATTAATATTTAAGTGGCAGAAGAAAAAATAATATCCAATAGCAAAAATTGTGTCACACTCTACCATATGCAATATTAATAGCCGTTTCCATTTTGTCCCCGGTTAGCACCCAAATCTTAATACCAGCTCTTGATAAGGTCTCTATGCAGTTAGGCACCCCTTCCTGAAGTTTGTCTTCTATTGCAGTTGATCCGATAAGGATAAGATCCTTCTCGATAAGTTCTGCTACCTTCATGAATAAAGACACCTCTCAGTCATCAGCTATTTATTATTAAACTATTTCCTTGCGACTCAAAAAGTGTACTGTAAGGATACAATCATTCTCGACACTGAAGGAATCATCTAATCAATTTTTATTGCTCTTGGAATCCATTGCTAAGCTTTAGAAGTTCCTTAGATCGTTTGCCCGGGAGACACGAGAATGCTGTCCTATCATTAAAAAGAAAATAGGTGAGAAATAACGGTATACCTCATCTAACTTCTTCTCACGGTCTCGCAATGCCGATTTGGCCTGGATGAATTTTTCATTCCAACTAGTATATGTTTCAGGGTCTAAATCTCTATACGCCAAGCAAAGGGTACGCAATCCAGAAGATCCGAAATGTTCCAAATGTTCTCTTGTAACTTTCCTAACATCGTCCATTCCATCACCCAATCTCTCAAAGATTACGTTATCAGCACCCTGTGGACAATGTTCCAAGCAATGATCAAAGCTTGACATGGAAGTACAAAGAGAACTAAGTACTTATAGAACTATTACCTTACAGTAGAGTACAAGCCTTCCATCTGGGAAACGACATACAACAGACTGGCGCTTCCGTGTACTGTTACGCGCATTATGTAAAATTTCATTGGTATGCATAAATCACGACAGAGACGAAGTAAATAAACATTCACTGTCTTATAGACCTGTTGAACTCAAGAACGTTAAGGATCTCATAGGCCACATCTTGAATCTTTCCCATCTTCTCCACATGCGACTCGCGAACATACACCATAGTTGGAGTGCGCCTAAAAATACAAGAAACTAGTCTCAAACAAACGCTCTAAAATTTGGAACAAGGGGAATCATGGGGCAAGTTAACTAGTATTATATTATATGGAAATTTCATTGATCTTGAATCATAAACACATTAAATAAAAAAATGTTTACTATATAATTAATTATGTTTTAAATATTTTATACAAGATCTATAAATTAATTAAAAAATCATGTTTTCAAGTTATTATTATTATTTAAATTATAATTTCATAATCAAATTTTATATAATAAATAATATATATCATCATCCGTAAAGCGCATGTTATTACCTAATTAGTTATTTATTCTAGTGTATAAAACTATGTCTATAAACATAATTAGTAATTTGGTCTAGTGTATAGGCCTAGCTAGCTTATGTTAGCTTTTCTAATTGGACTTCATTAGTGGTTTGTTTTACTGTCTAAGCATATAGTGATTCTTTATTTTATATGACAGAAACTTGAAGATTCTATTCATTCATTGACTTGATCCTTTTCCAATATGATGCCTTTGCAGCTAGTTATCGATTTAAAAAGCTTCAAAACTATTATAAAACTTAGCGACAAACTAATTGTTAATACAACACGAAAACGATATCATTATAGCGCATAGGATTATAATTAAAATTAAAAAACTTTAACAAATGTAAGTTCTCTTAAATATTTTGAGGAACAACTGGTTGATCAATATATAAGAGAACACACTAAAGAAAAGGAAATGTCCTTGTATTAAAAGGTACAATATTCGATGAAGACATGAAGTTATAACTTTAAAGAATCAATGATCCAAGTAACAAGTAAAAACTCATTTTTGTTGCTCAACACCAAAAATGCTACAATCGTTTTGACAACAACTTCCAGCCATCAGCCGCATACTCTGCAGTTCGTAACTCAGATGGTTCTAACAAAGATTGGTATGTAGATTCGGGTGCTACAGCTCATGTCACGGCCTCTACTAAAAACTTTAAGACTGTTCATCCGTATGAAGGATATGATACTATCATGGTCGGCGATGACACCTATCTTCCTGTCACTCATGTAGGCTCGGCTACTGTCACCACTTCCTCAGATACAATTCTATTAAATGATGTTTTGGTTTGTCCTCAGATTCAAAAGTCACTACTATCAGTGTCAAAGCTCTGTGATGATTATCCATGTGGTGTGTACTTTGACTCTAACAAGGTCTGTATAATAAACTTGGACAATCAGAAAGTGGTGTCACAGGGTCCTAGACGTAATGACTTGTATGTGTTGGAGAATCAGAATCTTGCAGATTTCTTCTCAACCTGACAGTGCGCAGCAAGTGAGGAAGTTTGGCATCATCGTTTGGGTCATTCTAACTCGAAGATTCTCCAACATCTCAGTACATGCAAGGAGATTCAAGTTAGTAAGAGCAGCACCACCTCCGTTTGTGAGCCTTGCCAGATGGGGAAGAGTAGTAGACTTCAGTTTTTATCTTCAAGTTCTAGAGCTTTGAAACCATTAGATCGTATACATTGTGACTTGTGGGGTCCCTCATCTATTGTATCAACTGAAGGTTTCAAATACTATGTCATTTTATTGATGATTACAGTCGGTTCTCTTAGTTCTTTCCGCTCGAGCCAAATCTGAATTCTTCTAAGTTTTTACCGATTCTCAAAAGCAAGTTGAAAATCAATTGAACACAAAAATAAAAGAATTTCATAGTGATGGTGGAGGAGAATTTACGAGTACAATATTGAAGAATCATCTTGTCTCTCATGGAATCAAACACACAATGCCGTGTCCATCACGCCACAGCAGAACGGTATTGCAGAAAGAAAGCATCGCCATTTGATAGAACTGGGTGTCTCGATGATGTTCCATAGTCATCTTCCGTTGAATTATTGAGTAGAAGCCTTCGGTACAGCAGCATACATCAGTAATCTCCTTCCTTCCACGGCTCTAGAACTCAAAAGTCCATATGAGATGCTGTTTCACAAGAAGCCGGATTACTCTTCTCTTCGAGTTTTCGGGTCTGGCTGCTATCCCTGCTTACGTCCTGTCTCGACTCATAAATTTGAACCACGTTCCCTGATCTGTGTGTTTCTGGGGTATTCACTGCTCCATAAAGGGTATTGGTGCCTTCATCCACTCATAGGGAAAGTTCACATCAGTCGCCATGTGATTTTTGAGGAAACACTCTTGCCATTCAAGCAACAATATAAGTCTCTTGTTCCACGCTATGTTTCTCAAGGCATGGCAGCTAAATACTATGGCATCAATAACGCCACCTGCAACACAGATATCAAGAGTACTCCCTGCTCCGGTTCAAACTACAGAACCTCCTCAACAAGAACCACCAGCCCCAGAACCTGACCAACCCCACCATGTTGATGACATACAAGAAGAACCTCTGTTGAACACGCATTCAATGACTACAAGACTAAAGGCTGGAGTTCACAAACCAAATCCACGATATGCTCTTGTAGCATCAAAATTCACAGTTGAAGAACCCAATTCCATTGTCAGTGCTTTGAAACATCCCGGCTGGAATGCAGCTGCCACTGATGAAATTTATACAATCAACATGCTCAATACTTGGACTCTGGTTCCACCTAGAGAGGAAATGAATGTTTTGGGATGCAGATGGGTCTTTAAAACAAAGCTCAACCCAGATGATTCAGTCAACAAGCTGACAGCTAGACTTGTTGCTAAAAGATTTAACCAAGAGGAGGGTTTGGACTACTTGGAGACATTTAGCCCTGTGGTCAGAACAGCCACAATTCGTTTGGTCTTGGAGATTGCTGTCGCCAAGGAGTGGTCAGTGAAACAACTAGATGTTTCTAACGCTTTTCTTCATGGAGAATTGCAAGAACCGGTCTTCATGAAACAACCACTGGTTTCATTGATTCAGAACGACCAAATTATGTCTGCCGGTTAACCAAAGCCTTGTATGGCTTGAAACAAGCCCCACGGGCATGGTTTGATACGTTCAGTAACTTCTTAATTGAATATGAGTTCACATGCAGCAAATCTTATCCCTCGCTCTTCACTTATCGGGAAAATGGTGAAAGTCTGGTGTTGTTGCTTTATGTTGATTATATCTTATTGACTGGAAGTATGACTCTTGCATACAACATCTCCTGCAAGCTCTGAATGATCGGTTCGCCATGAAAGATCTTGGTGAACCAAGCTACTTTCTCAGAGTCGAGATACAGAAAACCCCAGAAGGACTTTTCATGCATCAATCGGCATATGCCTCTGACATTCTTCATCAAGCTTCAATGTCAAACTGCAATCCAATGCCAACACCACTTCCTCAGAGATTGGAAGAGCTGAACACAGAACTGTTTTCTGAACCAACATACTATCGAAGTCTAGCTGGTAAGCTCCAATATCTCACTATTACTCACCCTGATATACAATATGCAGTTAATTTTTTATGTCAGAGAATGCATTCACCGACAGTGTCTGACTTTGGACTGCTCAAACGGATCCTCAAATATGTCAAAGGGATGATTACTCTGGGCTTAAACATACAAAGAGACTCACACCTTGAGTTTTCAGAATTTTGTGATAGTGACTGGGCTGGATGCAAAGATACAAAGAGGTCAACTACTGGTTTTTGTGTGTTGCTAGGGAGTAATCTTGTTTCATGGTCTGCCAAACGCCAAAACACTGTCTCAAGATCATCCACTGAAGCAGAATATAGAGCATTGGCTGCAACAGCTCAAGAGATTACATGGGTTTCTTTTCTTCTCCGAGACCTTGGAATACCTCAACCAACGGCTACTAAGCTCCACTGTGACAATCTTTCTGCAGTCTATCTCTCGGCCAATCCAGCTCTCCGCAACAGTTCTAAACATTTTGATACAGACTATCCTTACATCAGAGAGAGATTAGCACTTGGTTTGATTGAAACAGTTCATATACCAGTTAGGGAACAGCTCGCAGACATCTTCACCAAGTCCCTTCCCGAAGATCATTCTATGAGCTGCGTACCAAACTTGGAGTTTTGGACAACCTCACCTCAAGTTTGAGGGGGAGTGTAGACAATATGCCATTGGGCCTATACGAAGAGCAAGCCCAAGATTCAAATGTGAAGCCCATTCCTCTCCCCTGCAACACGCTAAAACCTACAACGTTCACAAAGAATGTACCTGCAATCAAAAGCATAAAGAAGAAGGAAGACACTATTATACAAAACCGTTTTGATGCTCTTTTGATGACTCAGCTTGACAGCTATGATATGTAAACCTAGTCTCTAGATCCTTCCTAGACTAGTATTTAAACTCATGTATTCATCATCTTGTGTTCAAGCCGTCAAGTAATATACAAAGTATCTTTCATATCTACTAGTCTTTCACAGCTCACGGTGAGCCCAGGCTTTACACAAGCAGTTACGATTCCAAACCCAACTGACTTGTCAGATTTAGTAGACAAAGGTTCTAACTAAAGAGCTT
This sequence comes from Sisymbrium irio, assembly GCA_000411075.1. Lineage (NCBI taxonomy): Eukaryota > Viridiplantae > Streptophyta > Magnoliopsida > Brassicales > Brassicaceae > Sisymbrium > Sisymbrium irio. The sequence continues at coordinate 6,272 of ASZH01045239.1, read as the reverse complement.
AGATTATCAGTGTTGCTAAACTCTTAACTTCTTAGTGAATAGTCCCTCCGACTCAAATTTATATAGTCTGCAAATTTAATAAACAGAAAAAGTTAGTCTCGAACCAGCGGAGATAACTCAGTTGGTAAGAAGAGGATGAGATATATTAGCAGACGACCAAAATGCTTAATGTTCATCATATATTTTTTTTTTTGATAAAATTTGAATATATTACCAAAAGGAAAAACGTACAGTTACAGTGCTTTAGAACTAGGAGTTACATAGGCCCAAAAAGAATAAAAAGCCATTGGAACTAAGGAAGAACAGAGTTGGATTTGCAAACCTACGAGTTAGAAAACCACTGAGACAATAATCCATTGCAACACTTACGGTTAAGGCGAGCAAGGAGGGAGTCACGAGTGTAACGATCGACACGTTTGAAGACGTCAGCAGCAGAGCGAGAGGCACCGTTATGGAGACGAGAGTTTCTCTCCATCCAAATAAGGTATATCGTGCACTGAATTACCAGTCGTTTCAACGTCTTGGAGATGGTTGTCGAATCAGTTCTAAGCCACATCAAAAGTTGGCCCCAATCAACAAAAGTTGCAGGCTGAAGTCGGTGAAGCCTAGGAAGAACAAGCTTCCAAATATCAGTAGCAAAAGCACGATGAAGAAAAATGTGATCACGGGTTTCTTCAGCTGAATTGCAGAGACCACAAACAGGTGATATGGAAGTATTCCACTGATGAAGTCGGGCCTTTGTAGGAAGTCTATCAACGGTGGAAACCCAGAAATGAAAAGCATGCCGCGGAACTGAGTGCTTAAACCAAACATCCTTAGACCACGTCACTTGTAGAGAAGTAGGCCGAATAAAATCCCATGTCGATTTTGTCGAAAAACAGGGTTTCCTCGAACCTTCTGCTCCCCAAGTGTAGATATCTGGGCCTCTGTCCTCAGATGGAGGAGGAAGAGTCAGAATGGCGTTCCTATAGGAGAGAACCGCGTGATCACGAGTTCGCACTGGAGGCATGCACTAGCCTGTATGCAAAGAGCCAGCATAGGAGACAGTTGAGGTAATAAGGATACTAAGGCGGCGAGGACCTCTTTCCCCAAGAAGATCAATTAACGGACCAAGATTTAGCCAGCTATCAAACCAAAAGGAAGCAGTATTTCCATCCCCCACATCACAACCCAACAAACGCTTCGCTAATGGCCTCAAAGAGAGTAGCTTTCTCCACATCCATGACTGACTTGGTTTATCCTCCAAAAGCCAGAAGTTTGTTCTTTTCAAACGGTGTTCCCTGTTCCAGGCAACCCATAAAGAACCACAACTAGAGAAAAGAAGCCAAATTAGTTTCAAAGAGAGTGCACTATTCCAAAGCGCAAAACTTCTAAGTCCAAGTCCTCCCTCAGATTTTGGTGCACAGACCAGTTTCCAAGAAACCTTTGATGGTGAGCGCTTTGAGATGTCACCTGACCATAGGAACCGGTTACATAGTTTTTCAATCTCTTTGAGGCAATTCTTTGGTAGGATAAAAGCACTCATCCAGAAGTTTAGAGAACTGTAGATCATATATGTGATTAACTGAAGTCTTCCGGCATAGGAAAGAGGCTTTACAGTCCAACTAGAGAACCACTGCTTAAGGCTATCTAACAGGTGAGAGTACTCAGAGGAACATAGTCTCTTACAATGGAGAGGTAGGCCAAGGTATCTCACAGGAAAAGAACCACAAAGGAAGCCTAAACTGAGTAAAGTGTCTGCTTCCGTCGAGTTCAATCCCCCCAAAAAGAGAGAAGACTTGTCCTTATTTAGTCCAAGGCCAGATAACCTCTCAAAGATGACCAGACATGAAGTAATGGCCTCAAGAGAACCAGCAGAACCATCAAAGAAGATCATGAGATCGTCTGCAAACGAGAGATGCGAGATCTTTGGGTTGTTTGCTAGAGGATGATATCCAATTTTATTTTCCTCAAAATCAGAGGTGAGAAGCGAAGAGAATATTTCCATGGCCATAACAAACAGAGGTGGAGATAAAGGGTCTCCTTGCCTTAAGCCTCGATTTCCTCTAAAATATCCACACAACTCGCCATTTTCATTGACTGAGAAAGAGGTTGTGGAAATGCACTCAATGATCCAATTTGTGAACACAGGAGGAAAGTCAGCCGCCACAAAGATCTGTTCAATGGAATTCCAGCTAACTGAGTCAAAAGCCTTTCTAATGTCAACTTTTAGGAGACCACGAGGAGATGCATTCTTTCCATTGAAACCCTGAACAAGCTCAGAAGGCAGCAGCACATTCTCTACAAGTAAACGACCCTTAATGAAAGCCGACTGCGAAGGAGATATCATGCTAGGTAACATCGCCTGCAACCGTCGTGCCAAGATCTTGGAAATAATTTTGTAAACCACATTGCAACACGAGATAGGCCTGAAGTCTTTTAGCTTTACCGCACCAAGAACCTTTGGAACTAGAGTAATGGCTGTAGCCTTCCACTGTTTCAAGAGCCTGCCAGAATGGAAGAATTCCTTTACAGCAGCAGTCACCTTATCTCCAATAATAGGCCAGCATTTACGTAAAAACTCTCCGGTGAATCCATCAGGACCTGGAGACTTTCCAGATGGGAGAGCAAAAGCTTCACGTTTTACATCCTCTGAGGTGACATTCGCTACAAGCATCAACTTTGCTGCCTCAGTACACCTGAAAGGAGTGTACAATCTTATCTGATCCGCTTGGTCCTCGGAGATTGAACTAGAAGAGCCACCTAGGAGATCAGTAAAGTAACCAACACAATGAGACCGGACATCCTGTAAAGTCTCTACTTTATCACCTGCAGAGCTTAATAAGTAGTGGATTTGATTTGCAGATCTTCTAGCATTCACCACCCTGTGGAAGTAAGCAGAATTACCATCTCCCAAATCAGACCAGTTAACCCGCGCTCGCTGAAATAAGAACCGCTCTTCAGCTATAGACAACCTCGTAAGCTTTGATTGAGCATCTCTTTCCAAACCTGCGAGTTGGGAGGAAGGGTTGGATAGGAACTGCTGCTGGTGAAACAGGAGATCCTAATGAGCCTCCTTAACTCGATTCTCTAGATTCGAAAAAATGTTCACGATTAATGTCCTTTATAACAGGCTTCAGGAACTTCAGCTTTTTTGACAGAGAGAACATTGTTGTACCCGGAACCTGAGTGTTTTTCCAATGATCCGATACACAGCTCAAGAAGTCCGGGTGCTTCATTAAGAAATGGGAGATTTTAAAACTTTTTCTTGCACGGTTGTGGATACCAAAAGAAATGGTTGCCGAACAGTGATCAGAGAACTCCATATTCCCAAAGTCTATATAGGATAGAGGAAAGGACATGTGCCAATTGTCATTCACCAAAATCCTATCAAGCTTCTTCACGATAAGGTTTGAAAGTTGTTTATTCCACCAAGTGTACAAGTTTCCTCTGATTGTGAGATCAGAGATGGCATAGTCCCTGATACAATCTCTGAAATCGGACATTCCACTAGTTACTCTAGTTCCACCCTGAGAACTTTCTTGTGGAGAAAGTGTTTGGTTGAAATCTCCCTGGACCACCCAAGCCTTTGAAGAGATGATAAGATCAACAGCAAGAGAACACAATTCCTCCCATAAAAAGCTTTCTCTGGTACTTACAGTTAAAAGCATACACAAAAGAAACAACAACCTCTTGGACTGAATGAGGGAGCTTCACTAAGCAAGTGATCATTTGACTCGACTTTGAATGGATAGATAGCTGCACTGATGATTCCCAAAGAACCCAAATACCGCCCAGCTCTGCAAACTCGTAGTTACTCGCAAAATTCCAACCTGGGAACGAAGATTTTATATACTTCCGAGACTTGTGAATCTTCACAAGAGTCTCGATAAGGCTTCCAAAAAATGGTTTACTACGCCTTAGCCACTTCCTGAAGCTGCTACGCTTAGTACTACTATTAAAGCTGTGGATATTCCAAAAAAATGAGTTGACACTCATTATAGTGATTTTTTGAGCTTGGAGCGAGAGCCCAAGCCGCTTTTTTCAAGATGTCTCTCACGCTTTGTGAGAATTTTCGTGAACTGGGGGTGATCAAACAGAGGAGCGTCGTCAGCTGAAGAGGTGACCGATTCTGCATCACTAGACTGATCCTCATCGTAAGAGGAATAGGAGGAAGAGGAGCCAAGTTCAGAACCAGAAGAGGATGAAACCGGTTTTTTTTCTTTACCCTTCCCTTTCGCCACATATTTATTTTTGCATGAATCCTGAGGTTCAGACAGGACAATACCTTCAGTACGTTGTAGATAGTCTTCTCTAGTCTTCTCACTGACCGGAGTAGAGACAGCTTCAGTAGCTGATGAAGCAGCCTGTTTATTTTTCTTCTTTTTCTTATTTTTGGCCTTTGCAACATCAACACCTTCAGGTTGCTTTGACAGCATAAGGTTTGGACCTTTTTCAGTTGCTACCGTTTCCTTCTTTTTCTGCCGAGGGCAAGCTTCCTGTGTGTGGGAGGTGGATTTGCATCTATCACAAGTGACAGGAGCAGATGGACATCGACGGATGGTATGTCCCACCTCCTTACAGTGATTGCAAAGCGAAGGCAACCAAGGGCAAGAGACTTCCACTCGATGTATCTCACCATTTTCAAATTGTGCATTTACAGCTTCCGGTAGAGGCGATTTCAGGTCCACTATACTAAATACCTTTGCAAATTCCAAGTTAAGAAGGTTTGCAGTGGTTGGGTGCAGATACATAGGATCACCAACTAAACCTGCGACATGCTCGAGAGCTTCTTCATTGAAGAAATGGGGAGGAACTCCATGGAGTTCAATCCAAACTGGAGCCTCAGTCAATTCAGGCATTGTAGAGTTGATTCATGGGCTGTAATCGGCGACAAACATTGTTTGTCCTTCAATGTGCCAGATGCCTTGACTCAGAACTCTGTCACGAGTAGTAGAGGAAAGAACTTTTATAAGGACTGTCTTCGGTCCAATCTTTGAAATGGAGATATCTCGAGTTTTGGGACTCCAGATTCCATTAAGAATTGCATGAAGGGCACCATAAGAAGGTAGATTTCCGTGGAATTGTCCCAAAATAAAGGACTTCCACCTACTCTGGTTACTCTGAATGACCGAGTTGGGGATTTTCACACACAGCTCTCCAGATTCAAGAAGAAAGGGAACACCTTTCTTCGACATTTTTGATGATGGTCCTTTAACAATTTCCCTCCACGAAGGTCTCGCACCATGCTCCTTGGAAGATGCCGGAGTAGAGGTATCTGCAGGTACAGAGGTGGCCGCAGGTACAGAAGTAGCAGGAGGAATCCCAGATCTAGAACTTTTTTCCGTGGAAAGAGGATCTGAGGTGAGGGATTTGTTCTTGTCCAACTTTGTAGTCGAAGAAGATGATGCATCTGCGACGGGAGCAGAAACAGCAGTTTTAGAGGGATTTCATGTGGAAGAGAACGCTCAGATAAGTGAACAGTAGCTGGGGGAGGAATTGAAGACACGCCAGTCTTCTGATGCGCTTGAATCTTTTCCACAATAGATGGTGGGAGTTTTGAAGGGGAAGACTTTTTCCTTTTCCCCATCGGGAAGGAGAAGAAGGGTGGACGCCGCCGAGATCGGCGACAACAGATGCAAAATAAAAGGGTTTACTTTATCGCTCTTTTTTCGACCTCCAGAGAAGCTGTTTTGTGCTTTATCGCTATTTTTTAACTTCCCAGTAATATGCATCTTTCAGTGTGGAAAATCCTTGAATGGTCCAGGTGAATCTTGGGTTCTGGAAATTTTCAGCGGCAGAGAAAAGTTATGATTGTCAAAGAGACTAGGAACGCTCACATCAACATCAAATTTGCAGTGATCTCCATCGTCAAGATATCCGTTTTTCGGGTCTTCAAAGGTATCACTAAGAAGGACCTGAGAGAATCCCCACATCGTTTTGAAGACTTTGAATCGGCATTGGTATCTGATGTTCTTGGTTTTTAATAGCTTTTAGGAATCATTTTCTTCATCTTTTTAACTATTTTCATTGCATTTAGGCATATTTAGGATTGCATTTGTGTGATTTGTCTATATCAGGTCTTGGATTGGTTATCTTGTGGATTTGGAGGAGATTGAAAGGATTTAAAGCAAGAAACTGAAGAAAATAGAGTGCAGTGACCAAACGTAGCGACCTGATTTCGGTCGCTATGTTTCAATTTTGAATCTGTTTGAGACTAAGTTTTCTTTTGTTGCATTTGTTCAGTTTCCAACTTTCTTTCAAGTGTTTGTTCTTCTTGCAAGGTACAATCA
>ASZH01045238.1:0-15176 GCA_000411075.1 Sisymbrium irio | reverse complement strand
GACTTGTGTGGTCTCTGTTTAAGCTTTTGAAATGCTCTGAAACAATGACATAAAATATTTGATCATGTGTCAAATAGTGTAAGAAGTACATATACATCAAAATAGTACATATGGATACATTTTGTTATGTTTGTACCAATAAAGACATGATCAAACTTACTAAAAATATTAGTGAGAAGTTTGATATGTAATACATGAGACTAAGGATGTGATTCTAAGTGATTAAGATCACTAGACATTCAAAAGGAGTTATCCTCATATGCTAAAAAAATAAAAGTACTTGGGAGATTCAAGATGTGCTCATATATATTTGGAAGTCTAAAATACTTAACAAATTGTATTAGACTCAATATGGTGGACTACTAAGTCACCATAAAAGTAATCCATGTTGCAAACAATGGAAAGTTATAACTAGAGTATTGAGTTATATGCAATATACTTTTAAGTTATAGAAATGTGCTATGATAAAGAATTAATAGTTTTGAAAGGATACAATTATGCTTAATTGGTTATCTTATTAGAAAACTTAAAATTTACAAAGGGATTTGTCTTTACGTTTGGTAGCGAAACATCATCACCAAAATCTTCCAAATTAACTATGTGGAATAGATTAATCATGGAAACTAAGTTTCAGAACTTGGAGATAGATGTCGTGATATGGTTAAACTAGTGTATGTGCATTGAGTTTTGTGTAAAGTGGTTAGTTGTATCTTTGAAGAAGATGACAAAAAACAATTGATCTCAAATGGAGTAATCTCAATAGATTATGTCTAATTTCCTCACATGTGGGCTGTCATATTTACAGATAGTTTTCCTCAAGAAACAGTTGTACCAAAATTCCATATAATTCCATATAGTTTTACTTTGGATGTTTTTTTAATTTAATTAGTTTTATTTAACCTTAAAATATATTTTTCTAGTTTGACATTTGATTTAAGTAAATTACATACGATTCTGAATGTTTTATGCATTTCTATATTTTAAAATTATATTTTTACAACTTTTTCATCAAAAGATGGTCATAACTTACAAAGTGACCTTGAAACTATATGAAATACATTATATAAAGTTTATAATAACAAACTAATATAACATAATTTTTTATTTTTTATTTAATACATGTTTATGACATTTATGTTTGATGTTTAAAATCAAATTAATCTTTTTTTTTTTTAAATAAAATAAAAATATATATGATTTAATTATTACTTTTTGTCAGTATAACTAGTCCTTAGTTTTACTAGCTTTACCCAGAATTAACTGTTTTATGCGAGTCCCGTTTAAATTTTCTGTTGGAAGCTCAAAATGAAAAAGCTAATAGGTTGACTGCTTTATCTGGTTCCCACCTCATATCTGTACAGTCATTTTTACATATATTTTTATCCAAAAAACAGTTTTACTAGAATTGCAAATAATTCCACTTTAGATGATTTTCATTTTAATTAGTTTTACATAATCTTAAAATATGTTTTGTAGTTTTGTAGTTGATTTAAGTAAATTAACTTATTATCCTAAATGTGTTATGCATTTATATGTTTTAAAACTGGATTTTGTAATTTTTTTCATCATAATATGGTTATAATTTACAAAATTATCTTGAAATTATATGGAATACATTGTGTAAATTCTTTTATAACAAACTAATATAACATAATTTCTTAATTTTTTTTATTTAATGCATGTTTATAACATTTATTTTTATGGTTTGAATGTCAATTAATTTTTTTTTTGTTTGTAAAATTGAAATTAAAAATATTTTTCATCTATCAATTTTTTTTATTATAGTTTGTCCTTAGTAATACTAGCTTTACTTATTTTATTCAATGGTTTATGTGGGACCCGCTTAAATTTTTTGTCAAAATATCAAGCTGAAAAGCAAAAAAGTAAATAAACTACTTTATGTGGATCTTACCTTAATTTTCTTTTTTGCTATAATTAGTTTTTAAAAGAGTTTAGTGGGTCCAACGAACATGTGACCAAAAACGTTTTAAAATATTTACTTAATTAAATTAAAACATAATGGTAAAATTAGATTTTCATATTTTATTAAGAGATGAAAGGCATATGAGACTAGAAAAGGGTATAAAAACTTTTCTTTACTCAGTTAAGGGTATGCCAGCCATTGACTCGTAATTTGTGGGATGAGGGATCTCAAAATCGCAACCAACTGAATGATCTGCCACACTATACATTTGGCAAAGACGCCACACCTGTTGTGGATGACGATGAACCTAAGGTCAGACACGTGGAAGTTTATTGTTTAATATAGCATGGCATATAATAACGTGGACAACTATAAGAAGACTGTAAAGTATATCTTAATCTTCTACTTCAATCTCAGCTAATAGTCTTTCCACAGCCTTGTTGATGTCTTCTTGCAAGGTTCTAACTCCGGATAGGGTCATAAGCCTGGACCTCATTTTAGGGATGGCCGAGGGTAGAGTGGATGAGGTAAAGTGCAGTTTGAAGGATGCATCATTCACTTTAAAGTGTATGCCTAAGTAAAAGTTATAATACTTTGGTAACTTTTTTTTATTAATAAATAATACGACATAATATTTTTGAAAAATAATCCGACATAATACTTTAGTAACTTTTGTTTATTAATAGTAATAAGGAAGCAGAAGAGGAAAACCTATTAAAAAACTTAATAAATATTCAAAAAATTTTGGTAATTTTTTATTATAAACAATGGTTTACATTTGTTTTCAATAAATGTTCTACCATGATTATAATAGCAAGCAAACAATATTTATAGAATGTAATCAATTAATATTTGATATGCATATATTATAATATTACTTTGTTAGTCGTTTATTTCTTGAATTCATTTGTATCCTCTTACCTCCCTAGAAGATGTTCATTTATATTCTCTTTTTCTCTTTTATATTTTATTTTCAAATGTTGATTTAATCAAAAAAAATAAATAATCAATTTAATATAATGTAGGTGGGTTAAGCTAAATAATCGACATTAATGTTTAATCTTCTAAATCTCACATGATATTTTTATATGTTACTATGAGATCTTGAGTTGTTAGAGTCCAGATTAATCTTCGTTAGATAATTTTCTATTTTGATTATAATAGTTTGTGATTTGTTATAAATCATATAGTGGATGATCCATAACCAAGCCATACGCGATTTTCCTTTTTTGTATTAATAGTTTTCCTATTCCTAGTAGGATTAGGAAAATAATATTTTCCATATTTCCATATCTTGTAATCATTAAATAAAGGAACTTTATGATCAATGAATAAACACACCAATTCTCCCATTAGTTTACAACACGTATCAGCACGATTGTTCTCTAAACCCAAAAGCTAAAAAATCCGACCACAAAACCCTAGCTGACGGCGATCACCCAGCATCTCTCGGAGTTTTCTTTTCCCGGTGATTCTCAAAGTTTTTCCTCTTCTCCACCGCGGATACCAACTTGATCGATCCAATCTTTGTAGGTGGTCCATTCAACCCATCAAAGTCCAAGATATATCGATGAGACCCTAAACCTAATGATCGAACTATAAAACCCTAAATCCATTCGCATGGTATCCGATTGTCTTGTTAAACCCTAAAAATCTATCGCCTAAAACTTTAAATATCAAACTGCAAGTATGCATATGCATACTATGCAAGAGATTTTGATTCCTTAAAACCTATCTTGATTGATTTATTGTTTGAATAATCTGAGATCTTGAAACCCTAATTTTGGAGTCAAAAACCCTAAACCCTAAACTCTATTATGAATCCGTTTTGATAATTGTTCTTGTTTGATTAAATTGTTTGATATTCTGAGGTTTCGGTTACTAGATTGATTGACTGGCTAATCTAATTTCGAATTTGAAACCCTAAAAGGACTTGAAAACCTTAAATCGCATATTGTTAAAACTGTTTGCTATTTTCCTAAATTGTATTGAGGTTTAAGGATCATTAGCTAATATTGATTACTTGTCATGATTGAAACCCTAATTTGAAACCCTAAATCATAATCACATATTGCAATTGATTGATCTTATTGAATGATTGTTTTCAGAGCTAGGTTTGTTTACTAGATTGATTGTTTTTCATGATTGAAACTCTATTTTGGATCGAAACCCTAAACCCCCTAATCTGTGCATTGCATATTATTAATCTGAATGAATACTTTAATTAATTGATCCAAATTGAGTGTTTTGAGCTTTAAGATTGCTTGCTAGATATATCAGATTGCTAGTTTCATGATTGAAATCGATACTAAAGATGGACACAATGAATCCGATTGATTGTCTTGATTAAGCCCACATGATTTTTGCATGATCTTTGCATAAACTAATAAGATTTTTTTGAGATTATATGGTTCCAATCATGTACATTTTAGAATCCATACTGCCAGGCGTGTTTGCATCATTCATATGTACATGTTAGATCATGTAATGCTAAGATTGACTTGCATCATATACCACCTTGGCCGCATGAAAAATATAGACATTAATCGTATGCTAGGCTTGTTTGAATTATATCACCTTGGCTTGTTTACATATATAAATTGCGTCAGGATTGATTCACTTGGTCGAGAGACTTGTTTAATACTCATACGTATGACTTGTTTACATGTTAATATGAACGCATGAATATTTATTTTTTATGAGATCTAAAAATTGAGTGATATATGATTTCAGATGTCAAAGTTCAACAATTTGGATTTTACAGCTCTTAATCTCTCTGGAGATAATCATTTACAATGGGCATTAGACACAAAGATTGTCCTGAAATCAAAGGGTCTCGGTGAATGTATCATCGAGGACAATAACGCAAGTATAAGAAATAAATACAAGGCAATAATGATTATTCGTCATCATCTTGTTGAGAGTCTCAAGGATCAGTATCTAACTATTGAGAATCCTCTAGACATTTGGACAGTAATTAAAAATGAGATATTATCACCAAAGAATGGTGTTATTACCAAAGGCTATGTAAGAATGGACATAAGAAAGTAACCACGTCCAGAATGATAGACCACACAGCTATAGCCGTGATGGATGGAGAGGACTTGGCTGCGGCCACCACAATTCTTTTGGCCGTGGGAACCACTATGGCAGAGGCCGTGGGTACCAACCCACCTTTGGCCGTGGTCGAGGCAGAGGACAAGGGTGTGGTATTTCTAAACCACCACACTCGAACAAATAAATGTGTCATAGATGTGGAATGGGGAATCATTGGACTAAGACATGTAGGACTCCCAAACATTTTGTGACCTATATTAAGAGAGATAGAAAGAGAAGAATTCAGAAGTCCATTTGGTCCACCAAGATGGCAAAAATGACTCTGACCATGATCAAAATGATCTTATGGAATATGAAGTATCTGATTGTTTAAAAGAATAAGTTGATTTCGACATGCTGATTATGTGTTTACTTTGCTTTATGTTTTCTTTGTATTACCTTCTATTAAATTTATTTTTACTATTGCCTTGTTTGAGTTAAACTTAATAAAACAAATGCATGATTTCAATATATTTGTGGGTATAGTCAGTCTAATAAAAGGCTACAGCCAGGAGAATGCATTGTTGCCTCACACATCTAGAGATATTTGATGTTTTATATTCACCCAAAAAAGGCCCATTGAATTTAAGATATAAAAAATGAATGGTTTCCATATTGAAACAATGGGCAAATGAGACAAAGAGTTCCTTCAGATATGTAAAACCATAGAAAAATGGTCAAGACTATACATGCATTCTCTACTGGTCTGTACTATGACAAGATCAGTATGATAGAGACTGAAAGCCCACGAAATTCACTTTATGTCATGACCGGATTGGCCATCCTGGTTCAAACATGATGCGAAAAAAATTTATTGAAAAGAAAACACATTTAAAAGAAGACACATTGAAAAGAAGAAGAGTTATCCCAAAGAATCTCACGTGTGTAGCATGTACACAATGGAAACTCATTAGACCATCACCAGTAAAATGGCTAAGAGCCCATTTTCAGTTTTTATTTAAAAACTATATGTCTAGATAATACTGGTGAATACATGTCCCAAACATTTAAATGATTGTGGTATGTCCATGAGGATAAGTGTGGACAATTCCGTGAATACATGTCTATACTCAGAATATTTTAAACGCATAAAGCTGGTTACTAAACCATTACTTATGAAGTCAAAACCCCCAGTCACAGCTTGGGCCACACAAAATTTACATGCATCTAAGTTAATATGCATCTGGCCATCTAGTGAGCATAGATATTCCCCATCATGAATATTAATGGGTCAAATAGCCAGATATATCCCATCATAAGACTTTTGGATTGCTCCACCACTGAGAACTAAGATGGGACCTCAAAGGAGGATGGGGATATATGTTGGATATGAATCTCCAAAGATAATAAAATACCTAGAGCCGACTATTGGATGATCTATTTAAAGACCAGGTAAATAGGCCAGGTACACGGATTGCAAATGTAATGAACCCGACTATCCAACATTAGGGGGAGAAAATAATATGCTGGTAAAAGAAATAAAATGGAATCAACCATCATTGTCTTGGAAAGATACTCGGACTAAAGAATGTGAATTAGACGTCCAAAGATTATACATTTACAAAAGCTAGCTAATCAAATGCCAGACACATTTGCTGACCCGAAAAGAATGACTGAGTCATATATACCAGCTTGAAATGCACCATAATTCGAATTTGATGTGCAACAGAGACACAATCAAGTTGCTACAGAATTTAGACAGCGTATGAAAACGTGGTAGACAAATAAATTCCAAAGATAAGAATCCTCGGAAACAAAAGAAAGATGCAGAGAATGTAAATCCGAGGTCGAGGAAACCATCCCAGACTTGAGATAGGCTGGCCGGCTCTAAGGTATTAAACTATGTGGCTTGGGATGACAAGCTGCAGGGTACTGATAATAATGAAATCTAAATAGATTATATCATGTCTGGAGCATAATGGAACACATAAAGAATATCGACATAAGATGATTTATTTACATACAAGGTAGCACTTGAACTTACAGATATAAACGAGGATCATGAACCCACGTCAATATAAGAGTGCGCACTCGTAGAACAGATTGGATTAGATAAAAAACGTGGGGTTAAATAATCTAAGAAAGGTGGTGTATTTGGCATTATAATTGGAACACCCTATCATATAAAACCAGTGGAATATAAGTGAATCTTTGTGAGGAAGAGATATGAAAGGAGAAATCATGAGATGTAGAACATAAAATCACATGGTCTAGTTGTCTATGTTTCTACTTAAAGCATTCAAGCACGGCTTGTTGCACAAAGATTCTCACAAAGATCAGGAATAGATTATGAGGAGATATACTCCCTTGTGGTGGATGCTACTATATATCGAGTTTTGATAAGTCTGGCTATAAGAGAGAAATTAGATTTGCATCTAATGGATGTAGTAACTGCATATTTATATGGTCCACTAGATAATGAGGTATACATGAAAGTACCAGAAGGTATTGAGCTCAAATATAAGAAAACATCAATGTATAAAGCTGAACAAATCTATTAATGGACTGAAACAAAGCATATACATATACTATAATAGACTAAGTGAATACTTAGTGAAAGAAGGCTATAAGAATGATCCAATCAGTCCATGTATTTCATAAAAGAAATTCGACAACTTAGGTTTATTTTATACTGATCAGCCCAGGGAGGAGTAAATTGGTTTCGCTGATGCAGGTTATCTATCAGATCTCAGATATGTTATGTTTTTACACATGGTGGTATCTTGGCAATCCATGAAACAAACCATCGCAGCAACATCAGCCAAAATTCGTGTGTATATGTGGTTGAGGTCAATGACTCAACACATCCGAGCAGATTGTGGCATGATTGTGGGCGCAGAAGAGCCAGCCATTATGTATGAGGATACTGCAGATAGGACGAAGCACATCCTGCCTAAGTATTTCTTCACCCACTATTTACAAAAGGCTGGAGAGGTTCAAGTACGTTCCAGCGAAAATTCAGCCGACCTGTTCACCAAGTCTGTACCGACTTCAACGTTCAAAAAGCTCATACATCAGATTGGAATGCGTCGACTGAAAGACCTTCAGTGATGCAATTATCAGGGGGAATAATATGTGTTGTACTCTGTTTCTTTTATCATGGTTTTGTCCCATTTGAGTTTTTCTGGTAATGGTTTTAATGCGTCAATATTAAGCATGCTACAAACTCAGAATAATTATGACATCTAAGAAAGAGTGTTATAAATCATATAGTGGATGACCCATATATAACCAAGCTATAGACGATTTTCCTTTTATTTGTATTATAGAAGTTATAGAAGTTATAATGAGAATTGTTTACTATGTTTTGTTTACTTTATTTTCTTATTTTGGTTTTTTCCTTCATTTATCTTTCATACTTTATTAATTGTTTTGTTGTTTATTTAATTTTTGCTATATTGTTTTAATTTTTACTGATTTTTATTTAGTTCTCATTATTTTGTTGTAGATTTTTCGGCTATGTTTGGTTTAGGCAATTATATTTGGTTTCGGCGGTATGATTTGGTTTAAACGGTATAGTTTAGTTTACTTGGTATGATTCAATTTAGCCGGTACGACTCTGTTAAGACGATAATCAAAATAAATCTGTGAGAAATTGAATAAGAGCCCGACTAGTTTGAATGCAAAGGATACAATTGCCGTAGGAGTTTGTAGAAGTAGGTGGTTGTAATTTAAAACGATATTAAACGACTTATATGATTGGTTTAACAGTTGAAAACTGTTGTGTTTGCGAAATATTTATAACTGGTTGAGTAGAATATGATAAAGCTGGTAAACAAAAAAATAACAATACAATATAACATTTATAAATTAATACTCGATAAATTAGTAATTTAAAAAATATATATATATATATATATATATTTTTAGTTCCAAGTCAGGTCAATGTAAAATTTGATAAATTTTGATAAACTAATAAAAATATTAATTTTTTGAAATCTATATGTAAATATATGGTCCTAACAGTAGTATAATTTATTCATATATATCTAAGACAATATACTAAAATATGAGTATGATATATTTATGTTAACATTAAAATTTTGTTAATCTTATATCTCTATTTTACATATTATATTAAAAGCTCTC
This sequence comes from Sisymbrium irio, assembly GCA_000411075.1. NCBI lineage: Eukaryota > Viridiplantae > Streptophyta > Magnoliopsida > Brassicales > Brassicaceae > Sisymbrium > Sisymbrium irio. Next base: position 6,067 of record ASZH01045238.1, on the reverse strand, counting down.
AGTGATGCTTATTTTTTTATTTGAACTCAAAACTTAGATAGTTTTTAGATATGATGATTATTTTTGTATTTTTAAATGTTTTCACATGTATTGCAGTATCATATAATTTTATTTTATCATCAGAATTATAATTATGATTTTTTATACATTTTAAGCTTAGAAAAATACATTATTTTATATGGATACTCAATATTTTTTTATTAAAATCTATCTTAATGGAATCTATCTTAAGTCTGTTGAAAATAATAAAATTTGTAGAAAATAAATATGTGAGAGACAGAAATAAATCCATGAAAAAAGGAAAAAATCTATGAAAATCTTAATAAATATGTTAAAAAATAAGTCAATTGGTGGCCAAAAGGAAACAAATTTGTTGAAGATAAAATGTAATTGTTTAAAATTAGTAAGTATATGGTCAATAGAACATGAAACTGTGAAAAACTTTATAAATCTGTTAAAATAATTCAATTTCTGGTCAAAAGGAAACAAATATGTTGAATGCAAAATAGTTCTGTTTAAAGTAAATAAATATATGGTCAAATGAAAGTAATTTGTAGAAATTTTAAATCTATTTAAAATAAGTCGGTTTATGGTAAAAAGAAACAATCTGGTTATAGTCATTTACTGTTATAGTTAGCTTAATTTGTATGGGAAGAAAAGCATGTCTATACGTACGTGCAACAAAAGGCCAAATCCATCAGATTTGAAAAATATATTTAGCGGTACGAGTTTCATCTTTGGTAAGAGTGAGTATTAACCATGGTTAAAACTGTAGCTGACTGAAATTTTAAAGTTACTTACCATTCCATCTAACCATAGTTAAATACCTCCACTATATAAGAAACAGTGTGGCTATCCCCATATCATCATTATCAGTTGTTTCTTCTCTGTGGCTCACTATCTAAAGAAGCCCTAATTTCATCTAAAAGAAATGGCTGTTGATATGAATCATTCCTTCGCTTCTCGGTCTGAATCTTCTCCATTTCTGAGTCTCGACCTTTGTCTCATCATTTTCCTTTTCATCTTCTTTTTCATTTTCTGGTTGACTCCAGGTGGCTTTGCTTGGGCACTCTATCAAAATCGTTTCCATACTCGACCAGAGTCCAAAACCCGAGCCGCCATTCCTGGCCCGTCTGGTTTACCCATCGTTGGTCTCCTCTTCGCCTTCATTAGTAACGCCTTGACACACAGAATCCTCGCCAATATTGCTAACTCTTTCAAAGCAAAAGCTCTCATGGCATTCTCCGTGGGGTCGACCCGGTTTGTTATAAGTAGCGAACCAGAGACCGCGAAAGAGATCTTAAACAGCTCTGCTTTCGCAGACCGGCCTGTGAAAGAGTCGGCTTACGAGCTGCTTTTTCATAGAGCGATGGGGTTTGCTCCCTTTGGTGATTACTGGAGAGAGCTTAGGAGAATCTCTTCTACTCATCTCTTTAGCCCTAAGAGGATCTCCAGTTTTGGAGAGTCCCGAAAAAAAATTGGGGAAAATATGGTAGGAGAGGTTAAGAACGCAATGGCAAGTTATGGAGAGGTGCAGATCAAAAGAATCTTGCATTTCGGATCACTCAACAATGTGATGTCTAGCGTTTTCGGCAAAACATACAACTTCAACGATGGTAGTACTGTTAACTCGAAAGATTCTTATGAGTTGGAGCATCTGGTATCCGAAGGCTATGAGCTGCTCGGAATCTTCAACTGGAGTGATCATTTCCCGGGAATGAGGTGGTTAGATTTACAAGGTGTAAGGAGAAGATGCCGTAGCTTAGTCCGTAAGGTGAATTTGTTCGTCGGAAATATAATCGACGAGCACAAAACTACGAGGTCTCTTTATGATAACCAAAAAGAAGAGAGCGCTAGTGATGGTGACTTTGTCGATGTCTTACTTGGAATGCAAGGCGACAGCAAACTTTCCGACTCTGATATGATCGCCGTCCTTTGGGTAATTAAGTAAAAGTTTGTGTATATATAATGTATCTGTATTTATGGTTTTGTGGAGTAAATAACATAATGTACGCATTGGTTTTTGGGTGTAGGAAATGATTTTTAGAGGAACAGATACTGTGGCGATTTTATTGGAATGGACCCTCGCGAGGATGATTCTTCACCCTGACATTCAAGCTAAGGCGCAGGCTGAGATAGATGCTATTGTGGGTGAAACGGGACGTCAAGTCTCAGACTCAGACCTCTCCAAGCTTCCATACATTCGTGCCATCGTCAAAGAAACCCTAAGGATGCACCCCCCTGGTCCTCTCCTCTCATGGGCTCGTCTCTCCATTCACGACACTCAGATTGGGACCCATTTTATCCCTGCTGGAACCACTGCTATGGTTAACATGTGGGCTATAACCCATGATGAAAAGGTGTGGCCGGAGGCTTATGAGTACAAGCCAGAGAGGTTTCTTGGTGCGCAAGAAAGTGATAACTTCCCTATCATGGGATCTGATCTGAGGCTTGCCCCCTTTGGTGCTGGGCGGAGGGTCTGCCCTGGTAAGTCGATGGGTATAGCAACTGTGGAGTTATGGCTGGCTCAGTTGTTAGGTAGCTTCAAATGGGTCTCTTGTGGTGATGTAGATTTGAGCGAGGCGTTGAAGCTCTCATTGGAGATGAAGAACCCTCTTGTTTGTCAGGCAATCCCTAGATCTAATTAGGGTTTCGGTTGCTACCCAACTATGGCATTCTCTCTCTCTCTCAGTTTTGCTTGATTTGCCATAAGAGATATCTAATTACTCTCTTTTCTTTTTGCATGTCTCTAGCAACATCTAAATAAATTAGTCTATAAAAGCTTGTAGGCTTGATTAGACATATCAATATCCCAATAATAAAATTTTCAAATTATTATGTTATCTCAATCTATCAGGTTTTAATAGCCAAATAGATTGTAATTTTGAATTATGATATACTAAAAAATGTACTACTGAATTTTCCCTATAATAAACAATATTTATTTAAATTATTATGTCCCAAGTATTTCACTTAATTGTCTCTAATTGCTAGCTCTGGACAATTTTTTTTTCTATAAAATTCCTGCCATTAACATATTTGAAAAGTACGTGTGCTTGATACAATTCTTTTGTTACAAATGTAACTCCCTTAGTTTAATATTCTAATAAAAGCACAAATTCAATATCAAAATATTCTTAATAAGGACATCTGAACCCTAAATTGGAAAAGGAAAACCTAAAAATATTTTTTTGTAGTTTATTTAGGAAAAAAACTATTTCACTTAAAAATTGATGTTATTTTTGGATTTTCAAATGGTATGCTAGATTTTATTTTATCACCAATTAAGTTATAACTTTCAACTAGGAGTTAACAAATCTTGTACTGATAACTCTAAAATTCTGATTTCTATTAGTAGTGGGAAAAATAATAAGTTATCATGATGTCTTTAGCCCTATACAAATAGAAGAATAAAAAAAATTAGAGGATGAAAAATCTATCCTATTAATGTCTCACTAAAACTACTGAATAGAAATGAGATAAATAGGGATGGTGACATCAAATCCCACTTAAAAAATTATCAAAAAGATAATAATAAGAACAATGTTTTTTTGAAAAGTTTTCAAATGAATTTAAATAACTTTTTCCATAACATTCATCACATATGTTAAAATAATAAATTAATGATTAATAATAAAATTTCATAAAAGTTAAGAAATTTCAAAAAACTAAATTAAATTAAAATTTACTAAATCTAAAGTGAACTATATTAATATATTAAATTATAAAATTAATTCATATGAAACTATAAAAATATATGAGATGGAAAAATAGAAACCAGTATGTGATATGATAGAAATGATTGAAATAAGATATAAATTACATTAAACCATATTAAAAGAAACATAACAATAAATTACAACAATGCATAAATGGATAATTTTAATTACAGAAATAAAAATCCGTACAAACCATGAAACTCTTTAATTCATATATATATAAAAAATCTCTATAAAAAATGAATGGATATGGAAATTCGATTTATAATTTAAGATGCTATACCAATGAAAACTCAAAATACCCTCACTTCCATTAGGAAATAATAACAAATAGTTATTCGCTGATCGTTGTTACCCTCAATAAACTAATTCTATAAACTAAACTATATTAATATTTCAAATATGCAAACTTTTCCTATATAAAAATGTGGAATATATCTGAATTTTCTACCATTAGGAATTCATTATTTTGTTGTTCGTTGATTGTTTTGAAGATGTTATTGGAGTTTCTCACCCTAGGACGGTCCTCGTGGTGTAGCTTTTTCCATTTTTACTTAATACTAGGTAGTAACCCGCGTCATGCGCAGAATGAAATGTAAATTCAAATATTTTATTATATATTTATAATTTTGAAATCATAAAATTTTTATTAAACATGATTTTGAAATCATATTATATATAAAAATGATTATAATACTTTTACAAATACTTTTAACCATCTTATAAAAACAATTATTTAACTTGATTAATCAATCCTATTTTTATTGCAAAATGATTTATTATAATAGTTAATAAAAATAAATAATAGTAATCGATTAGCACTTTTCAATAGTTAGACTATCATCGACGAAAAATTGTCAATCAAAATATATGATTTTATTTTTTTATTTTCAAATCAATTTAAAATATTTCAACTATATAAATTCAACTAAAAAAATCCATAAAAATAAAAACTTGAAAACTTAGAAAACAATAAACATTATAAACATATGTAATATAAAATTATGTATAAATTATTATGAAAATAATAACTTTTTATTGTAGTGAATAAATATACAAATAATTTCATTTTTATAGTGCAATGAAACATGGTAGTGGAACATTGCATTTTCTATAACCAAAATATCAAAATATCAAAATATCAATAAACTATTAAGTATAAGTTTATAAGTGATTAATATTAATATAGTGGTATAAATGTAATTAGTCTAATGAGTTAAGACATTTTTTGTATGTTATCTTAAAATCATTCTCCTTTTGACACATAAGCAATTGTATTTTGGTTAATCACACATGAGGGTAAAGTTTTTTATTCAAATGTCTTCTAGATTAATAATATAGGGGATATTTGGAGATATTGTCTCCTCTCGTCTACCCAAAAAAATAATTAGGTTTAGTGAACATAAGCCATTCAAAAATTAAAAAAATAGTCATTGGATAATTTTCGTGTAATAAATGTTAAATTATCTCTGATCACATAACTATTTCACATGTAACAAATAAAATCACTATTTATTGACACCAACCGATTTTTTCACAATTTTTTCTTTCATATTTTATATTTTCAAAATTCCTAATCTCAACCCAAATATGAGCTACCACCACCGCCCATGGGAACACTGTCACCATCACCACCTTTAGTGGGATCTCCTCCACTGCTGGATCCACTCCAATCACCACCATCACCAACGGGATTTTGTACTTCCTCACGGACTTGTCTTCCAAAGAGACACAGATGAGCAGTCATTTAATCAATCTCGCTCCACCAAGATGTTCGACAAATCTCAAAAATTACTTGTCCGAGTCTCACTTGATAGATCCACTTAGCTGGGTGGTTCTCGGAGGCTCTTCATGATAAGGAATAGACCAAATAATAACTACACATGCGGTAAATATTATGTAGCAAGTTTAATCGAATTGAATCACTACCTTTGTGAATATTAATTTCACATGCGATTGATGGAATCACTACTTCTCTTACAGATGATTCTACATCTATCAATGTTGGGTTATTTCTATATAGAAATTCTAAATTATAACTATATATCATTTCTATTTTAATTTGTTAAGTTAATATCAAAATTTTCATATAGGACTATGACTAGTTTCTTAATTTTTTTCCCTTATAGCTATGTTTCTTAATTTCAATAGCTATTATTGAATAAATTAAGCCAAAAAAACGACTTAGAAGTACATCATAATAGGAATTAGATGGAATATATAATTTTTCATCTTAATTTATTTTGGTGTTTGCCATGATAAAATACTATTTTTACAACAATATTTTTTAAAGGTGATGAATTATTTCTCAAAATGAACTAACCAGTCTCTAATATATATCACAAATT
>ASZH01045237.1:0-15143 GCA_000411075.1 Sisymbrium irio | reverse complement strand
GGGGTATATGGGGAGAGCAATTATTGATTATGTGGATGAGCATATTGCGTCTGATATTATTTGTGTAGTAAGACTGACCCGACTTGATACGCGTAGAGGTGGGTAAAATGAATTACCTTATTTATATATTTAAGATGCATTATTGTGTGATATCTAACAATTTACTCATGATGGCTAGGTGTTCGATGCATTTCGAGTGTACCGGGCGCTACACATTTACTTTTTGATCCTCCTGGATGTGAGGTTGAGGATTTCAGGTCATTGTGCGTATTTGCATCCCTTGAATTGTTTATCATCAGAAAAAATAATTATGCGTGGATATCTAATTGGAAATTTCATACTATTGTTGTCTAAGGTTACCGAATGATGGACTTATTATAAAGCCTGGTGTTGATCATCAGTCATCGACTGTTTATACGGGTAGCTGGCAAGACGAGTTGTTTACTGTGTATCCTAGAAAAACCATATCGGAACTTATGGGGTCCATAGAGGTATCAATTGATCTCTTAAGTTATGATCTTTGTAAACATCATATTTTTTTTTATATTAGTGGTTGTTGTACGATAGGTGGGGAGGTGTGTAACCCTTGCAACTGTAGTTTCAATCGATAACAGCGATGATTGATATTATTTAGAATGTGACGTGTGCAATACGAAAGTCGACTCATCTGGCAATTTCCGCAATTGTTGTGAGATTCCAGAGGTATTTATTGTGATACTTGTGATGATGAAGTCTCATGTGTAACCGCTAGGTGAGTTTATGTGTGGATTATGACTTGGGTCATTTGTCAATCAATGTGTGGAGTATATTTGTTTATTCTGTGGTTTTGTCCTTATCTTGATAGGTTCATATTGATATTATTGGCAAACGATGATTCAGGATCCGAAGCTAGATTTTTATTAATAGATGAGTTTGTGGAACTCCTGCTCGATCGAACCGCCGATCAGCTATTGGATACGTTTGTGGAGGTATAACTTAAATTGTGTTTGTCTAAAGGTCACGATTATGGTTGTTTAAATATCTTTCAATGTCCGTTGCTAGGATGGTATTGGTTTTTTGCCGGTGGAATTGCTTGGGATTATTGGAAAAGATCTACTATTCAGAGTAGATATCACTGACAAAAATATGACGTCTGAAAAAACAGTTTTTAAAATTGGTATTGTAACAGATGATGACCTTATGATCGACAAATTCGTTGAGTTTGGAAATTCACAGGTTGCTTTGCCATTCTCTATATCGTTATTGTATAAACGAATTCAATAAGATGGACTAATAGTTTTTTTTCTTAATTGTAGGACGCTACATTTGTTTATTAATGATTTCATGCTATCTCAAGTTTCAGGTAATTGATACATATTCGTTTTGGGTATTTTGAATATTTATATGTAGTTTGTTTTAAATTGGGTTACGTGTTTGTAGGTGTCGAAAGTTCTTATCTCAGTTCGGATAGTATTGATACTTCGGACACAAGTAAAATCGATGATGTCGTCTACACTCAAGAGTACCTGAATAGTATTAAGATTTCTGGTTTACCGAATCATGATCTGAATTTAAAGATTGGTGCTCCGATAATGTTGCTCATAAATATAGATCCTAAAGGTTGTTTGTGTAATGGAACCAGACTTCTTGTCACACAAATGGCGAGTCATGTCATCAAAGCAAAACTTATCACAGGTGAGAAGGTTGGGCAGAAGGTTTTACTACCGAGGATGTTTGTCACACCACCAGACACAAGATTTCATTTCCGAATGCGGCGCAGACAATTTCCGGTTTCTGTTGCCTTCACTATGACTATTAACAAAAGCCAGGGACAGACTTTGCAGAAAGTTGGTTTATACTTGCCAGGACCTGTATTTTCGCATGGTCAACTATATGTCGCTGTGTCTAGAGTTACTACGAGAAAAGGATTACGTATACTGATAACCGATGAGAAAGGAAAACCGAAGAATAGCACCATGAATGTTGTCTACAAAGAAGTTTTTTAGAATATCTATACTAATAACTTTGAACTTTAATTATTACTTGTAAGAGTTTGGATTTTGATTTTGTTTTGTATTTTGATCGTTTATATAATAGGTTTTTAGGTTTCCCATTTTTTTTTTCAATACAAGACATGCCCGTGCAAGGTTGCGGGCTTACTCCCTAGTTAATTAATATTAGGAGAGAGAATAGACAAAGTATCTCATTTGAGAAGTTTATAGAATTTTTCAGAACCTCAAATGACACATGTCATCCAACTAATGATTCAATTATTTCTAAAAATTAAACAAAAAATTCTATAATTATAATATTATTATTTTTGTTTTTTGAGAAGTCATGATAGGTTCTCATCAATGGAAGTGCTCTAACATACCATTCCTTGGTTTTTTTCCAAGAGTAGGATAGAAAAGATTTTATTCATTCATTATTTATAAAAATATTTGTATTTGCATAAAGATCTCTTAAAACTTTTAAATTAACATAATTATAATAAAAATAATTGTTAATTATATATTTAAAATAATTATTTATATGATTTGTTTACATATTTAGAATAATTAATTTTATGACTAAATATTAAGTCAATTATGAGTGTTTAGATTAATATCATTGTTTTATTTTAAAATTAATGTAATAGATAATCTAATTTAAGTTATTTTGTTACTTTTATAAAAAAATATGTTAATACTAAAACAAAAATGAAAAAAAAAGAATAATATTTTTAAAGGAAAAAATACAGAAATACATTGAATAGAAATACTCATATATTTTAGCATTTTTTTATTTTAAAAATAAAAATTGAAAAATACATTGGAGATGGTCTGAGGTTAACTTTTCATTTTTAAATAATTTTGTTTACGAACTATTTTGTCATTCAATAATTTTCTTTTTTGTGATTTTTTCTCATCTTTCTAATTTTCTAAGGCTAACTTCAAGCTGGTTAGTTTCAGTTGAAAAAGAACGTTGAATTACTTTTCTACTATATTTTAATCCTGAACACAGATTTAATAAAATAGTTTTTTAAATATTTTTAAGTTTTTCTAATTAATTTCTTAATAATTAATTATAGAATTAATAAAAATATTATCAATAATATGAAAAATTTAATGTTGGTTTGAAATTAAAATAAATTTGGTATTCTCTGTATCAAATTTAAAGTTCATTATCAATAATTTTATTAACAAAAATTATAAGTAAGTATTTATTATTAAAAAACTTACACTCAACAAAGATTATAAACTATTAGTAATATAATAGATTATGATCCAAAGGTAAATGTTGACGGATCCAAAGGTACCACGAGAAGGTTCCCAGGGTGATTTTGAACTACTACCGGAGAATACGGGACGCTGGTGTTATGTTGACGGATCTTGGAAGGAAAATGATTCTTTCTCTGGTCAAGGATGGTATAGTACTTTACCAGGATTTGAAGGACTAATGGGAGCAATGAATACTAGACCCAGTATCTCTTCCCTACATGCGCAAATGGAAGCATTACTTTGGGGTATGGAATGCATGAGGAAGTTAAGACAATCTAAGGTTACCTTTGCAACAGACTGCATTCAACTAGTGAAGATGGTTTCGACACCGGAGGATTGGCCAGCTTTTGCAACCTACCTAGAGGATATAAAGACCCTGAAGGAACACTTCTACAGCTCAGAAATCATTTATGTTCCACGAACGCAAAATACTCGGGCGGACAAATTACCACGGAGTGCTAGAATTCAACCGTCTCATGTCGTTCACATTGATACAGAGCTACCAACATGGTTAACAGAGTCTGTATGAGTCTGTTTCTCTCCTTTTGATGTCAAAAAAATAAATAATAATAATAGATTATGATCCATCTTAATTACTAAATTGTGTTTAATGTTCAATTATTTTTTATAAAATATTTTGTATTTGTAAATTTTAAAGTTTTGAGATATATTAACACTCGTTTTTGTATAAATATATTATACAATTTAATATGTTCTATTATTCTAAATCCAGATGATATTTTTTATAGATTTCTTAATATCAAAAATATATATTTTGAAAGTTATAATTTAAGATATGTTGATAATTTTATTTTAAATATATTTTGGTACTATATAATAATTTAAGATCCGTGTTATGCATGTACATTGACAGTTAAAATAACAAAACTGTTCTTTTTATATAATTCATCAAATATATTTTTTAGTATGGTGTGAAATTATCCAAATCGAAATTAAAAATTATTAAACTTTTTATATAAAAGAAGAAATTTTTACTATTAAAAAACGTCTAAATAAACTTGTCACATTCTTTCCTCTTGCGATGGTGATTGCGATAGGGATCTGATGATCCTATCACTTATTCGGTCTCAGATTTTCGGCATTCGGTGGTATGTGGGGCTATGGGGTTTGATGTATTCCGATCTCCTCTTGGTAACGTTGATTTGTAATTCGATCCAGACAACAAATCATCAATGTCTGAGATCCAGAATATGCGGAAGGATTTGCCGTTCTGAATATCCGTATACAGCGGCAATAAGTTTGGGCTTCAAACAGGATTATCACGATTTACTTTTCCATAACCAGAAGATCTATACTCTTTGGAATCCTCACACGAGACTTTATTAAATTATTGATTCACGCTTTAATCTCTCCGAGGAAAAGGATGATGGCCAAGTAGGCTGGAAAAGGGAACCCAAACTAAGGGTGAAAAGGGTACTTCAACCCAAAAAACAAGTATCGATTAAAGGATAAGTAATTTTTGAATGAAAGATATTTACAATAGTTCAGAGTATAGGTATCTTCATGGTTATTTCTGGTTGCTAAATAATAAGACCAAATGTTGTGATGGCATGGATCCAATCCTTTCTTTAATTTGTAAGTATGTTGATGGTTTCTGGATTAGCCGGATTGTCTTTGAATCTTTTAAATAAGGTATTTTGGTGGAATCAAAGATTGTATGCATGTTCCTCTTTAATAAAAGTAATAAAACAGGCTCGTATTCTGGCTGGCATATATGTGGAGAGTTTATGCATTTATATATAAAAATAGCTGAGATTGGCTTGATCTCGTGTTCTGTTATTGACACATCTTTAATTAAGTTATCAATTACTTGTTCTACTATATTTGGTAGGTGTCTTCCGTCTAGTACAAATATCTTGCAAAACTTTTCAAACAGGTTGGCCACGTGGTATTGGTGTGGAAATATTGGTTTTGGATTAATAAACACAGATTTGGACCCTCTTGATTCTTTGACTCACGTGTTTCTTCAAGTAATAGAGATATCAAAGGCTTCACATTTCAGTTTTTACACTATGATATGGTGAACAACTTGGTGAACAGCAGAGTGCTTTTGTACGTATATTTATCGAAGAATATAAATGTCAAAATAAATGATCCTACTTGTCGAAGGTTCAGACATAGAGAGTTCATGCATTCTAATCTCCAATTTTGTGTATTTTTAGTTATTATGGCCACCGTAGTTTTCTACAATCAAATTTGGCTTAATTATGAGAGTATAAAGGTGGTCTCATTTTCTCACGGAGCAGGAAGGAAATAACAACATTGTCAATTAATCACACATGTGGTTTTATCGATCCCTGGCATATCTTCTGCTGTCCATGCAAAAGTGTTTATATTTTTCTTAAGGAGGGTGACAAGTTGTGATTTGATCGCCCCCTTAAGATTTGTTTCGATTTTAATGCATTTTTCTGGATGGAAATCCTCGATGCAAACCGAAAGCACGGGCTCGCAGGACTGGTCGGCCTGTTTCTTCTCTCGATCCTCCAATTTTAGTTTGGAGGAGCTTTGAGAGTTCGACGCTTGAATCGTGTGATTCCTTCTTGGAGGATTTGACGTTCACTTTGCGTCCATGATTCTTCGGTTTTGCGTCAGTTACGAGATTCTAATATTTATGCTCTGCGAAGAGGCAAATACAAGAACTTTTCTGTTCTCCCCAAATCGTGGCAGTTCCGTGAGAAGTCGGGAACTTTAGACAAAGATGGTAAGTCGATGGGACGGCCTTTAGAGCGTTGAGCCATGGCGTTCCCATTATGACGTTCTAAATCGTCGGGTAATTGGCTACCAAAAACAGTACCGAGATGGTTCATGCGGCCGTCGTAACGTGAATAGAAATAGTTCCTTTTATCATTGAGATGCATTTGGAGAAGTTTGTCAATGGCTTAAAGGAGGGAAATCAAATGCTTTGGATGCAAAGGATTGGGACATACTCAACTTGAATGTATAAACGATCAAAAGAAAAGAAAAAGAAATCCTTGATTGGAATAGATGAAGAAACATCAGAGGAAGAAACTGATGAAGAAGAGGAGATGAACAGATTTGTGGCATTTTTTGGGATCGAGGGGATTATCAAGGAAGGAGAGTTTACTGACACAGACTCAGAGAATGAAGAAGAAGATCTCAATGTCAGCTACCAAGCAAGAAGTATGTGAGACACTAATTAAGACTGGGAAAGAGAACTTACGTCTCAATAAAGAGAATGAAGTGCTATCAAGAAAAGTCGCTGATCTCATTCAAGAACTGGAAGCTGAGAGACAAATAAGTCAGAGTACTGTGTCTCTCATAAGAGAAAAACTCGTACTGTCGAAAAAGGCTGAGGAATCAATGCAAGATATCAGACTGAGAGGAGACTGTCATAACGTCTTCAATCAGAACTTAACCAGCAGTACAAGAAGATCAAAATGTTGACATTATCAAAGCAGCTGGAAACAATTCTGAGTTATGGCAGAACAGAGAATGTCACTACAGGGTTGGGATATTATAGAATCGCAGAATCAAGACATGTTACAACTAAGTTTGTGTCTGCAGGAGTTGATTCTCACGGTGAAAAGAATCAAAAAATCCTAACAAAACCTGAATCCTCTAAACGTACTCAAGGTTTAGGATATGTTCAGAAGAAAAAGGAAACCAGAAAAAAAGTTCTCAAGGAGTGTTACTACTGCAAAAAGGAAGGACACATCAAAGCTTACTGTTATAAGTTTTGGAATCACTTTAATAAGGTCTGGAGACAGGGAAAGTACTGGTGGAACAAGGATCAGTATCAGGTCTGGGTCAATCGTGCTGACTTGTACACAAGTCAAGCTGAAGAGGAAATACGGTGTAATATGGCAATAACTACCTCTGACAACACCAGCAAGAGTCCATGGTATTTCGGTAGTGGCTGTTCAAGACATATGACAGGAGATCAAGAGAATCTAAACGATGTCAAACCAATCAGAGGAGGAAAAGTTACCTTTGCAGATGGGAGTCGAGGAGCAATTGAAGGAAGAGGAAATACCAATTGCACAAATATACCAAGGCTCTCAACCTTTAATCTTGTGAAAGGATTGACTGCCAATCTCATTAGTGTGAGTCAACTATGTGATGAAGGACACTCGGTGCTGTTTACACAACATGACTGCAAGGCACTGAATGAACAAAATCAAGTGGTACTACGAGGCATCAGACCAGGAAAAAATTGTTACATGTGGGAAGAATCTGAGAAATGCTTCAGTGCAAAAACTGATCTGGACTTATGGCATCAACGTCTTGGTCACATGGACTTCAGAAACTTGATGAATTTAGCAAATAAAGAACTGGTTAGAGGCTTACCAGTGTTAAAGTCTAAAGAGAATGTGGTGTGTGGACCGTGCAATCAAGGAAAGCAAATCAAGGTCCAGCAAAAGAAAGTACCTGAAACTCTATCAAAGTTTGTACTTGAGTTGGTTCATATGGACTTGATGGGACCGATGCAGACTGAAAGTCTGGGAGGTAAACGATATGTTTTTGTGCTGGTGGATGACTACTCGCGATACACTTGAGTACATTTCATCCGAGATAAGTCAGACACGGCTGAGAGTTTCAAGATCTGGGCTCTTCAATTACTGAATGAAAAAGGAGGATTTAAGAAGATCACAAGTGATCATGGAGGAGAATTTCAGAACGAAGTCATGGTGTCTTTCTGCCAAAAACAAGGTATAACTCACCAGTTTTCTGCACCCAGAACACCACAATATAATGATGTGGTAGAAAGAAAGAATTGCACACTTCAAGAAATGGGAAGAGTAATGATATATGCAAGCGGAGTACCAGTAAGATTTTGGGCAGAAGCACTAAACACCGCATGCTACATCATTAACCCAGTGTATCTACTAAAAGGAACAACCAAGACACCATATGAGCTATGGAAAGGGAAGACTCCAAACATAAGTTACTTTCATGTGTTTGGTTGTTAGTGCTATATTCTGAATGACAAAGATCATCTAGGAAAATTTGATTCACGATGTGATGAAGGAATCTTCCTAGGATATTCAGGAACTAACACTGCTTTTCGTGTGTACAACAAGAGGTCTCATCAAATTGTGGAGTCAGTAAATGTTGTATTTGATGGTCTGTCAATCTTAGAATGGAAAGGTGTTACCATCGATGATGAGCAGGAGGTGACTCAGCTAAACAAATCCGAACAATCAGAGGAATTGACGGATTCAAGCAAGAAGGAAGCTCCACTCAAACTTCAAGTACATAAGAATCATTCTTTGTCTGATGTTATTGGAGAACTTGGGGAGGAAAGAGTAACTCGTGGAGTGAAGATAAATAACAGAGAAATGGTGCAGTTTACATGCTTTGTCTCGGTAATTGAACCAATAAATCATCTTGAAGCATTTGATGATGAGTTTTGGATTCTATCCGTGGAAGAAGAATTAGAGCAGTTTATCAGGAATGATATGTGGGAGCTTGTTGAACTTACAGAAGGAGCTAATGTAGCTGGAACAAAATGGATCTACAAAAACAAGATTGATGAAAGTGGGGCAGTAGTGCACAACAAAGCACGACCTGTGGCCCAAGGCTATTCTCAGATCGAAGGAGTTGATTTTGAAGAAACCTTTGCTCCAGTAGCTCGTCTAGAGTCCATCCGGATGTTTCTTGGTATGGCATGTATACTCAACTTTAAAGTCTATCAAATGGATGTCAAGAGTGCTTTTCTAAATGGGATTTTGAAGGAGGAAGTCTATGTTGCTCAACCTAGAGGTTTTGAAGATGCAGTCAACCTGGATCATGTCTACAAACTTAAAAAGGCTCTGTATGGGTTGAAACAGGCACCAAGAACATGGTACAGAAGACTAACAAACTTTCTTATTGACCAAGGGTATGTGCGAGACAGTGTTGATAAAACACTGTTTTTCCTGGAACAAAGGTCAGAACTGCTGATGATTCAGATCTATGTTGATGACATAATCTTTGGAGGAACATCCAAAAAGATGGTATATGAATTTGTTCGGACTATGGCCAAAGAATTTGAAATGAGCATGTGTGGAGAGCTGAAGTATTTTCTAGGCTTACAGATCACTCAGTCAGATGAAGGTATCTACATCTCACAAAGCACATATGCAAAGAACTTGGTCAAAAAGTTCAAGCTGGACCAGTGCAAAGAAGCATGAACTCCTATAAGTACAACTGTGAAGCTAACCAAGATGAGGCTGGAGAAGATGTAGATGTCAAGATCTACCGTGGAATGATCGGCAGTCTACTTTACCTTACAGCAAGCAGACCAGATTTGACATTCAGTGTGGGAGTATGTGCAAGATACCAAGCAAAACAAAAACTATCATATCTTCATGATGTTAAGAAGATTATCCGATATGTCAAGAGGACAATGAACTTCAGAATTTTCTACACCAAAGGATCCAACAAGCATCTTGCTGGTTACTGTGATGCTAACTGGTCTGGAAGTGTGGATGATAGGAAAAGCACGAGTGGAGGTTGTTTCTTTCTCAGAAATAATCTGATTGCTTGGATGAGTATAAAGCAAAATTATGTGTCTCTATCCACAGCAGAAGCAGAGTATATAGCCTTGGGAAGTTGCTGCTCTCAACTTCTCTGGATGAAACAGATGTCAGCTGATTACATGATGGATTCTGGACCTCTTCTCGTATTCTGCAACAACAAAAGTGCAATTGACATCTAAAAAAATCCTGTGCAACACTCAAGGACAAAGCACATTGACATAAGGAACCACTTCATCAGATATCTTGTGGAGGAAAAACATGTAATGATTGATCATGTGGTTACTGAACTTCAGCTAGCAGATCTATTTACTAGGAAGTGTGCAAGACTGATAAGCTTCAATGTAGAGACATATAAAAGTTTTTGATCAGAGTTGGAACCAAGTGTCTCTAAAAACAAAAAGAAGAGACAAAGAAACGATCTCATATATGAAAAAAAAGAGGAAAAGTTCTTGGTAAGAATCAGCTGCTTGTCATATCATCATCCCGCAAAGGTACATGTTCAATAAAAAAAAGGGGTAGACTCTCATTACTTAAAAAATCAAGGAGAGAACAAATGTTGAAAATCAATGATTGGATGATAAAGATATTGTCAACTGAAAGCTGCAAGACAAGAATAATGGTAACCAACTCACTATGATCAAGTTAAAAGTAAGTGTATGTGTTCTATGTGAAGGCTGAAGCAGTTCCTGTCACATTCCAGCGAGGAAGGTACCTTAATGTTCTTAAGTATTTTCCTAAAAGTTTGATATTTTTAAAAAATTAATATAAAATATATATATATATTAAAAGGGGTTTTTGTGAATATCTGCTGGTTGCGTAACACAAGATTTAGTCTTATCTGAAAAATTCCCATAATATCATTGTATGATTTTTGCTATATTTCTTTTTGGGAGGAAATTGCTAGGTTCATATCTTTTTTGGTCTAGATTGAGTGAGAGCAATATGGTTGTCCAGTTAAGAAGAGGCGTATACACTGACGATTCGATAAAGCTCTCTAGATTCAAGAAAAGATTCTTGAGCTTCCCAAATCTATATGTTGTCATCATTAAGAGGCTATATATTATAGCTTGCTTCTCTCTCTCCGTCAAGCAATCAATTCCTGGCAAAAAGCGCTGCTTAGAGAACAAAAAATAGATAGCAAATTTTCTCAAAATCCGCTTCAATGGTGAATGCAACCAGATCTGGTAAAGTCGGAGGGAGATCTCTTAAATCTTCCAAGAAAGAAACAACAAAAGAGACTCCATACAAGTTGATAGATAAGCCGAGTGAAGAAGAGAGGTTTTCTCCTCAATCATCTGAAATCAGTAACCCAAGTCGCGTCGGCAGCTTCGGTGACATCAATGACTCATCCTCTGGTGGACTATCCAGATTCTGATGACGGAGACTCCGAAATGGCAGCTCAGGCACTAAATCAGCTCAAAACTCCCATGGAAGTAGACGAAGTGCTGTTATCAAGTCAAGATGATGATAAAACACCATCACGTGAGGTTGCTCCAAATTTTCCTCAGAGGACTGCCTCCGTCAACTCTCCGGTGTCAATCACCAACGAAGTTCAGACTCGTTCGGAGCCTCAACCACCTGAGAATCGTTCTACGGTGAAAAGAAAAGGAAAAGAACTTGGAGAAAGTTCAAAAGAAGATTCTCGGGAGGAGCTCGTGTCATACGGATACTGACATAACAGATCTCTCTTTTGAGGATTCAGAGTCTACCAAGTCAGCTGACTCACCTGTGTTCGTGCATGTTGGAAGATCTGTGTTTTTCCCAAAGCCAAGCTCAGCAATCCTCAAGACCCGTAAGTCAAGCTTTCTGTCTCGTAGCTTTATTGAGGAACGATTGGTAGATAGGGTTGGAGAAAGTAAATATAAATATACTGAAATCATCAAGAAGGGAGGTCTAGAACCCACTATTACTGAATTGGTAAGCTGCTGTCCACCAATTGTTGCTGAATTCTTCTCTCTCTTGCCTGGCATGCGATCAAAGAAGTTTGATAATGGAGTAAGGGTTATGTTCTGAGGTCATAGTTATGAGTTCTCTCCTAATTTGATTAATGAGTTATTAGGTTTACTGCCACTTACTCCTGAAGAAGAACGAGAGGAATCTGAATCTGATTCTGTCAGTAAGAAACATCTTGCCGAGCTACTCTCAGAAGGATCAACTAAGAAGTGGGCAGATCTAAACACAAAAATCCTGTCGCCGAGATTTGCCGCCCTGGTGATGATTGCATCGTACAATTGGATTCCTTCCACTCACAAGAACCACATCTCTCTTGAAAGAGCTCGCTTGATCTACAAGCTGAACTATGGAATTCACACTGATTTTGGAAAGCTGGTGTATCGTCAGGTGCTTAATCTTGCCATTTTGCAAAAGCGTGACTCTCGGTGGCTTGTATTCCCACAGATCATTTATGGTGTGCTTCAAATGCAACATCTTTTTCTCTTGCGTGATCATGAAGCATTAGTCACAGCTACTCATTATCAGAAGGATGTGCGCAGTGGGGAGGCTTTTTATCAAGCATGAGCAGGCTGTTAAAGATTCAGCTCGTAAGACTGCTGAAGACTCGAGTGGACATGATTATGCTTCTCATCCGAATGTTCTACCTCTTGGAGTGATTCGTCTACCAGTTCCTTCTGGCTCGGCGGCTGAGTTTCTCACGGCTCTGAAAGACATGGCAGGTGTTCTCAACACCTTGAAGATTGCAATCCATGACATGATGGAGACCTTGACAGGTATGTGATCTATCTCTGGTTGGGTTTGGGTGTCATACTAGAATCCAAATTGCTTTTGTTTCTGACTTTATGTGCACACAAGCAGGGGTAGAATGAGGAAGTCTAGGAGGAAGCGTAACGTCTCTAAGTAAGGGGGAGATTACGTCTTAGTTTTTGGGGGAGTTTGTGGTTTGGTTATTTTTTGTTTTTGACAAATCCCCATCTTGGGTTGTTTCAAGTACTTTATTTGTGCAGCTATGGACTTTATGAACTTTATTTGGAATTAATGGCATAAGAAGTTTGTTACTTGATGCATGCATATTGTCTTTGTGGTGATGTGCTTGTTTGTGATTTTTTTTGCAGGTGCTTGTGATGCTCAAAGTCAAAAAGGAGGAGATTGAAGATGTAAGAGGAGCTGATGGACTTTTTGTACCAGATGGCAAGCTGGACAAGTGGAGGTGGAACATTCTAGAAGAATCAAGGACATATTTGTGGGAATCTGAAGATATAACTGTCGAGGGAATATTCTTCACGATAAGCACAAAGAGGAGACGTGATCTGAAGAAAGTTGTGTGGCTAAGAAGATATTTGATAAGAGTGAATTTAGGAAAATTCTGTATTAAGATATTAGGAGGTTTTATAGGAACTTAGGGTTGTGATCTATTATGTATAAATAGACATAACAGGGCATCGTATGTGCTCATCACAAATAGAAAAGTGTATTGGCTTTGGGTTATATTCTAGGAGCTAGGACTTGGAAAATCTGAATATCCAGCTTCTTTACATGAGCTCCCATAGCTCAATCTTCCCATTCAGATCAGTATACAAAGCATCCAACTTCCCATTAAAGTTCATAATCATCTTTGTCTGACCTTCCAGTACCTGCTCCAGCATGGAATCCATTTTACTTTTCTGTTCAGGAGGCTTTTGGTAGGAAGAAGAGCCAAAGGTTATTGTGAAGTTGTTGCTCTGAAAAGGCTTTTGGTAAGAGGAACCATAGCCTTGCTGATTGCCAAACTTCTGACCTTGAAACCCAGCTTCATTGATGAAGTTCACATCCTCTTCCTCAGGTTCAAAGGTTTCAACCTCTGCAGAGAACTGTACATGCTGCTTACCCAGAAGGAAGTTGTGGATAGAATCCAACTTGGCTTTTATTTCGGCACTTGGAGCTCCTTGCATGTTTCCAGCCAGCTTCTTTCTATCAACATCTGCATTCTTGGTACTATTGCTAGATACCAAGTTGTCAATAAGCATATTTGCTTCTTCTGGACTCCTTGTGTTGAAATTTCCTTGACTTGCAGCATCCAAAGCCATCTGATACCTCCAGTCTATGCCTCTAAAGAAGATACCCATCAACTGAACACCACTGAAACCATGGTGTGGGCAGTCTCTTTGATAAGCTATAAACCTCAACCAAAAAGCCTTAAATGCTTCAGTAGGTCCTCCAGAGAATGTAGAGATTTTTGTTCTCAGATCCTCAGACCTTGCATCATGAAAGAAGTTGTTGAGGAAGACATTCTTTGTGTCAAACCAGGTAGTGAGAGATCCTGGTTGCAACTGCTTACGCCAATAAGCTGCATCCCCAGCAAAAGAGTATGGGAGCAACTTGCAGAAGAGATAGTCCTCAGAGACTCCATTCAGCTTGATACTTTTCACCAAGTCCTCAAAATTCTCAAGATGGTCCATGGGATGTTCATTAGGAAGACCATGAGAGAGATGCTGATCCACAAAAGTGTAGTATGCAGGTTTCAGCTCAAAGTCATTCCTCTGAAATGGGGGAGGGCGAATCGCATACCTGTTAGCATAGAACTGATCAGGCCTGTTGAAATCATCTAAGGTCCTTCCACGAGCAGGCAGGGCAGCAGCAGCGACCTATTGTTGCCTAGAAGCAATGTCTAGGGATTGTTGTCCAATCGCAGGAATTGGTTCCTCGATGACATTACCCTCTTCGTCAATCCTAATACCAGCCTTGTTGTTCATGTGACCCTCTTGGTCTCGTAAGACTCCAGCTGCATCAGGTCTGATGATAACCCTCTGCATGACTGCTGTCTTCTTTGCTTTTCGGTTTGTTCGTTCTAACTCTCTCAACTCCTGATTAGACAAGTTCAAAAGCGGAGAATCTCTGTTTCTGGTATTGCGAGTGTGCATACACCTGAAAATCGAGAAAAAGAGAAAGAATTTTGTAAGTAAACTGAAAAATAAAGTCTACAGTAAATTCTACACCTAGTCTAATGGCGATTGCAATGAAACGCCGACAACGGCGCCAAAATTGATATGCTCAATATAATCCTTAGAGCTACTCTCTCAATTAAGAGATCGATTGCGGTACTTAGGGGTCAAATTCCACAGAGATTCAAGAATCGTACAATAGACTATTAGGCTTTCGAATTAAGCTAAACAAGAATGATTGTAATTAAAAGACAGAAAAGCAGTAAATCGGTTTATAAAATCATATGGAGAAAACGTCAGGTGCACGGTATTCTCAGGTAATCAGGAATGCAAGTTAATCAGTTATCAGGATTCTACTATGTTCTAGAACTCTAAACACAATGATAAAGTGAACCAGCTGTCGCTGCAAAAACTATCTATATCTAGCAACCTAGAAAACCAAATTTCTTTGCGAGTTCTAAAGTCTAAACATGCAATAATTCCAGGTTCGATCTGTTCACAAAATCCCTAAATCAAATTCCTTTGCA
>ASZH01045236.1:0-15112 GCA_000411075.1 Sisymbrium irio | reverse complement strand
AGGTAGACTTCCAACTGAAGTCTGCCAATCGTAAACCCTAATTTGAATTTTCCATCCTAATTGACCTTTGATGGTTGTAGTTTACTTGTTTATGTGCAATCTTAATTTATAAAGATGATAATATGTGTTCTACAGCTGATTTAAACTACAAAATTACCAAATAATTTGGACGTCTACCGGGTAGACTTCTAACTGAAGTTAACCATTCAGAATTCTTCATCAGACTTCCCAGGGTTATCGCAATCATTTCCGGTTCAGTTTTTTGTTTGTTCGCGAAGGTGTCAACTGTAATTTCACTATCTTTGGGGTCTACTTTTGCTTGACTTTGAATTTGTGGTCTACTTTCTTATTCAAACTCAAAAAAGGGTCAAAAGTAGCAATTCATTACATTCATGTGTGATTTACAAGGAATGCTATTGATAATTTTGATTTCATTAAAGATAATTTAGACTAAACATATATATGTAGATTATAATAGGTTTCAGTACACTTGATCACATATGATCATGTAGAGATTAATTAGATGTATCTAAATAATTTAATACAATAGACCACACCTCTCTAATAAATTAATAATAATTATAATAAAAATATGTATTCAATATTAAATCAAATGGTTAATATAGTATAATAAATCAATTATTTTTATAAATCGTAGAATCAAATTTTGATAAATATATACACAAAAAATAACACAAAAATATATTTGGTAAATATATACCAAAATTAACATGAATGAATTTTTAATTTGATATTTATATTATTCACATAATGAAACATGTTCACGTTTTTATAATTATGAAAATTATATTTTGGTTTATTAAAATAAGAAAAAAATGTAGATAATTAGATAACATGTTAAAAAGACTAATTAACTTACTGTAGTTATAAACCATTAAAAAAGTTAAGAAACGATAGGTTTGATAGACAGATTATCATATTTTAACTCTCTTAAATATCTATTAAAATAAAAATTCAATTATACAAATATTAAAAACTAATAAAATAGATTATATAATTTCAGCATATACTTAAAATAAAATTATCAATACATCTCAAATTATAACTTCTAAAAAATATACTTTTCATAAGTATAAAACCAATATTAGTAAAAAAATATAATCATCTCTCAAAACATATTAAAACTATCAAATATATAATATACCTTAAACTTTTAAATTAAAAAATATACGATATTTAAAAAATAAATTCACGTTAAAAAATCTCGTTTTAAAGACAGGGATATAGTTTATTATATTATTCATGAATATAAATATAACAATAAGTTATACATGATATAATTTTTGATTGTCATGTGATAAAGTAAACATAATATTTGATTGAGTTTAAAAACTATGATTTTAAGCTAATGCACATTACGATAACCAAACTGAAACCCAAATATGGATTAATGTATGATATGTTTTTTGATGTTTTTTTGTTTTGACATTATCGGATTAAATTTTATAATATTTAATTTTTTTTTTGTTTTTTTATGTAATAAGTTGTAAAATATTTTTATAACGGATTGGATTTTGATAAAAAAGTTTGATTCAATCCAAAATCTCAGCTAAAACTAAAATAATGTTAAACAACAGAAACCCAAAAAATATTATTAGGTTTTACTAACTTTTCATATATTAATTTCTTTATCTTTATTAAATCAAATATTTATATTTATAAAATATAATATTTTAAAAAATAAAATATAAAAATAATTTATGTACTCACGCACGGATCCAAATCTAGTATAACATTTAAATTAGACAAACTTTCTAAAATATGATCTACTGATTTTATATCACCTTTTTTTCTTTTTAAGTAGTCATGAATTTTTATTATCTTTGCAGTCCATCAGTTTGAACATCTGAAATCCAAGATGAGCCTATGTAATATACACTACTCATCTTGAGGAGGACCATTGACATGGTTTACTGTAATTAGTTTCCTTTTGCTGGTTTAGCGTAATTCCATTGTAACCAGTTTTGGTTTAGTGTGACGAACTGTATGTAAATACATGTAAATGAAGAGTCTTGAAGATTAATAAGAAATATATCTTCTTCTTCACGTCTTTCTTTCTCTGGTTCGTATTAGTAGCTTCAATATTTAATGTCCTGCATGTTAGCAAATCTCTTGTGCATTTAAATGTTATTTTTACAATAACGACTAATGGACGTTCATAGAGGCAACCCACGCTTTCAAATATATGTGTGCAATGCCATCTAAAAAGTTTTGAAAACCGTAATATATTGTCCTCTTTCTTAACAGTTTATAAACAAATTACAACTAACCTGAATGTTGTTTGTCGTTGCTAGCTGTCACTTGTTTCATCAAATTTTCATAAGTTGTATCTTAGAATGGATTGTTTCAGAAGACCATTACGTCTATGTTTAAAGGTAGTATATTACCTGTTTCGACAGGCCATTACGTATATGTTTAATTGGCATACAAGCATAGCTTTTGATGAAATCTTTTGAATTCTTGCCAACACTAAAAAGACAAAACTAATCTAGTATATATATTAATTACCTTAGCTAATTTGATTTTTTTTTGGTGCTGTGGTTCTGAATTTTACATATCCGGATTTGGGCCATGGACAATTACAATATATAATACTTTCTTAACAGCGGCGAGATATTAAATTAAATTATGCTTATCAATTATACTTATCAAACTAACTAGTAATTTACCCGCGTCTACGCGATATAAGTTATTTTTAATATAAAACGTTTCATGCGAGATTAAATGTTTAAGTGTTTTAAGTATTTGGGAATCAGAATCGTAATAAATAAGATTAATTTATTTTATATAGATGATTAATATATTAATTGAAGTTATTTTGTTGTATGAATTTTGTTATTTATTGGAGTGAGAAGTGAATCATATTTTGTTTTGATTAATAGTTTATGAATTATAAATCTTGTATTATTTGTTGATTGTATTTTTTTTAGTTTAATAGTTTTTAAATATGTTTATGAAATATAATGAACCAAACATTGATACTATATAAAAATATAGTGTAGAGTTTAAAATTATACATGATCTGATATTTTAGTTTTGTATTTTTGAGAATTGGTAATATAGTTTTTTTTGTAAAAAAAAAAGTAAAGCAAAAAACAAAAACAGGTAATGCATTGTTTTCTTCTTTTTTCTTTGGTCAAACCGTAATTCATTAAAATTATATTTCATGAGACACAGATCCACTAAGGGATACGAATTGTCTTTTAAAACCATTTTTGTTGTTTTTGTCACTTAATAAATTAGGAAAAAAAAAAAAAGTTGTCACAATCAAGAAATCCGTGTAACCACTGATCTTCTTCCCTGCAGAACACACTTGTTCAACAAAAACACACTTGTTCAACAAAAACACACTATAAATCCACCAAATCAACTCACAATTTCCCTTTCAAATGTTGATTAAATGTTACAATTTCTGCAAAAATTGGATACGATTCATCTTCAGTCTGTTTTCTCTTTCTTTCTAGTCTCCAAACTCTTTTATAAACTCAACGGCATCTGATTATAAGTGTTTTTTTTTCGGGATTTTTTTCGTTGTCAACTTCTTATTGAGAAGTAATGGATTGGAAATTTGAGATTTGCTTTTGGAAGCAATGAAAGATGTCAGTCGCAGTTTCAATTAATCCAGCTGAAAATGGAAACCTAAAGCTCTCTTTGACCTCTTTGTTTTCCTTTTTAATTTCAGTAATGTGACAAACGAAGATCCACGGGAAATCTGAAAACAGAAAATCCTAGCTTTTTATATATTCCAAGTCAAGGGTTAGAAAGACGACGATAATAAAGGTGGTGCTTAAAAAAGATCCGGATCCAGAAATATCAAATCGATCTCAAGAACTACGAAATCCAGGACGGCATGCTCACATCTGACTGAGAATCATAATGGTACGCTCTTTTCTGAGAGTTTAAGGGTTTTAGAGCTTTTTATGATTTTGGTTTATGCTTTTGAGTTTGAAATTGTAGATTATGATTTTGTAATTGAAGTTTCTTTCTAACAATTAAAAAACTCACAAGAAACGAAGTGAGTATTTATTGAAGCAAACAAATGGAACTAACTCTCTCTTGATCATCCGTACACACCAGTCCGTACAGTCGTGTGTGTCAAGCAACTACAACCGTGTATCACAAGCAAAGAAGTAAATGTCCTAAGGAGAAAACCGTGAGCAAGACTTAGAATGTGCGCCTTAGGATCAGGAGTATTCAAGGATGGTTGACTGCCTTATCCAACCGTTGAGAGTTAAGAAGCAAATGAGAAGATCACATGTTCACTGAAGCCTTCAAACCGTTATGTGCTGTTCCTTTCTCTCTTGGGCAGCAATCCGTTTTGTCTTCACCATACATGTCACTCTCACCTTATCACATAGCCGTCTGTGGCTTGTCTATAAATACCATCGTACAAACAATTGTGTTAAGCAAGAAAATGATTCAAATCCCTATCTTACATTTTAATCAAATACACTTTCAAGTTTACAATCAAAGACTCTTTAAATTCCGCAAACACTCTTTAAATGGTATCAGAGCTTGAGTAATATACTCTTGACTCTTGGGAAAATTCTCTAATTTTATCCTTAATCTTTCATAAAAATTTCAAGTTTTCAAACTCATTTCTTCATTCTCTTTAACCACTGGGTAATAGCATTGCCAAATCGTGTTTTGCCTTCTATTCTCTTCAAAAGATCAGCAAAAATCTTAGATCACTTAATTCCACTACATTGGTGCTCATTGCCGTGACATCTGTGTGCTCAAACACGCTCAGTTCAGACTACTGCACCTTTTTACCCAGCAGACAATAGTCGGTCACCTCTTACCTACGAGCTGAAGAATGGAGAACAACAAAGCTTTGACACTTCCGGTGACTCTCAAGGGGGCAGACAACTATCTCCTGTGGTCAAGGACCTCAGTCCTATATGGGCGTAAGGTCTTCAAACATGTAGAACCAGAGGAGACTAAGGCTGGAGAAAAGAAGCCAGCTGAAGATGAAGACTGGTATGCTATGGGCCAAGCCGTGTTAGAAGCGATTCAAGGCTCATTGAGCCTCCCTGTGCTTGAAGCATACTCGTATTGTGAGAATGCCAAGGAATTGTGGGACACTCTCAAACCTGTCTTTGGCAATGTCTCCAACCTTACAAGAGTCTTTGAAGTGAAGAGAGCAATCAACAACCTTCTTCAAAATGGAGCTGAATTCAATGACTACTTTGGCAAGTTCAGATCATTATGGGCTGAACATGACATGTTAAGGCCAGCTACCATGGATGCGGCTGTAATCAATGAGAGAAGGGAGCAGGAGAAGGTGTTCTCCTTACTCATGACACTGGATCCAGCTTACAATGACCTGATAAAGCAGATACTGAGAGGGACTACTTTGCCCAACCTTGAAGAGGTTTGCTCTCAAATCCAGAAGGAGCAAGGGACGCTTGGCTTGTTTAGCAACAAGGGAGGAGAGATTTCTTTGGCTAACAAGGCAGTGGAAACAACTGCCAACAAGGGACATTACCGCCCTGGAGAGCGCACTAACACCCGAAACTCGGTCTGTAGCCATTGCAAGAAAACCGGTCACACCAAGCAGATGTGCTGGGAGCTCCACCCACACCTGAAGAATAAATATCCTCACCCTTCAGGACGATGGGACTCTCATTCATCACACTAGGGACAACAATAACCGGGACTCCAAAGCTCATGTAGCCTCCTGCTCATCCAACAGTCCACTACCAACGGGAGGTCCCTCTGCCTTGACTGTCCATGGGAATGAAGTTTCTCCGGCCCAAACAGGTGGTGCTGAATATGTGAAGAAATCAGACCTGGATGCACTCATCAACGCACTCAAGGATTCTGGTAACAAGTTTAAACATATGAGCTGTCATGCCTTTTGCAGTATTGCTAAATCTCTTACAACTAATGGAAAACCATTAATTGTTGATTCAGGAGTTAGTCATCACATGATTAGTGACCTTACGTTGATTAGTGATATTAAAACTGCTTTAGGACATGTTAGAATTGTTAATGAGAACAAGTAAAGATAGAAGGAATTGGGAATCTCAAATTATTTGATAAGGAATCATGAGCTCTTTACATGCCCACTTTCACTTCAAATTTGTTATCAGTTAAAAGAGCTACAGCTGACTTGAATTGTCTTGCTTTATTTGGTCCTAATGAGATTTCATTTCAGGATATTGAGACAAGTAAAATCCTTGGACAAGGGACTACAAAGAGTGGAGTTTATGTGCTTGAAGACATTAAGCCCATGTTTAATTTATCTGGCTATTTTAAAGTTAATGTTAGTATAGCAAACAATTCTATTTGGCATGCTAGACTAGGACATCCTCATTCTAATGCTTTAAACTTATTATTGCCTAATTTTACATTTCAAAATGAGGATTGTGAGGCTTGTATTCTTGGTAAACATTGCAAATCAGTTTTTCCTAAATCAAAAAATATTTATGAAAAATGCTTTGATTCGATTCACTCAGATGTGTGGACATCACCTTGATTATCTAGAGAAAATCACAAATATATTGTCACCTTCATAGATGAGAAATCAAAATATACTTGGCTCACTTAACTTCCATCAAAAGATAGGATGTTAGAAGCATTCATAAATTTTCATGCTTATGTCACTAACCATTATGATGCCAAAGTTAAAATTTTAAGATTAGACAATGGAAGAGAATATACTAGCCATGCTTTCAAACAATTCTTGGCCAAACAAGGGATAATTCATCAAACAAGTTGCCTTTACACCCCCTCAACAAAATGGAGTATCCAAAAAGAAGAATAGGCACTTGATGGAGGTTGCACGCTCAATGATGTTTCATTCAAATGTACCAAAACGTTTTTTCAGTAATGCCGTGACCACAGCATGCTACCTCATCAACCGCACTCCTACAAGAATTCTGTCTGAAAAATCCCCATTTGAGGTACTGAACAACTCTAGCCCTTCAATTAATCACTTAGGGGTCTTTGGATGTGTTTGTTATATCTTTGTACCAGGGTAAAACAGGAATAAACTTGAAGCCAAAAGCAGTAAGAGCATGTTTATTGGGTATTATAACACTCAGAAGGGGTACAAATGTTTGGTGTTAGAAACCGGCAGGGTCTTAGTCTCCAGAGATGTCAAGTTCTTGGAGACCAAGGGCTACTTCTCGGATAAAGACTGGGAGAGTCTCCAAGGTCTACCACAGTCCCAATCTGACCGGGATGCTCATCTCCAACAGTTGTTTGATAGTCTGGTCCTTCACCTTCCAAAACGCACTTCAGTTGCTCCTTCAGCCATGCTTGCTCCTGAGGGGGAGAATAAGGATATTCATGACCAAGCTGCTGAGGATGTCAATGACCAAGAAGCAACTGCGGATACATTTGATAGACAACCCGAGTCTGAATCTGCGAATGAGGAACAAGTAGAGACTCAGAATGAAGGGCCAACACAAGAGGAACAACTGGTAGTACTGAGAAGGAGTCAAAGGATAAGGAAGGACCCTTCTAACTGGATCAATACCAGAGTGTATTACAACAGCATGGCTGTGGCTCATCCATCTCAAGCAACATGTTCTCCAGTGCATATACCACAAGATCACTGAGCCTTCATCACAATACTGGATCAGGAAGAAGTTCCATGAACCTATGAAGAAGCTGCTGAGCACAAAGTGTGGAGAGATGTGGTTGGAGAAGAAATAAATGCAATGACAAGGAACCACACTTTGGGATGAGGCAGACTTGCCTTAAGGAAAGAAGACTATGAGCTCCAAATGGGTGTTTACTATTAAGTACAAGAGCAATGGGGAAACTGAAAGGTATAAGGCAAGGCTGGTTGCAAGAGGATTACACAAACCTATGGAGAGGACTACCGTGATACATTTGCTCCAGTTGCCAAACTACACACTGTCCATGTAGTGTTGTCTATAGCTACTAACCTCAAGTGGGAGCTATGGCAAATGAATGTGAAGAATGACTTCCTTCAGGGGGAGCTGGAAGAAGAGGTGTACATGACACCACCACCACGACTAAAGGACATTGTTCAACCCAGGAAAGTACTTAGATTGAGGGAGGCTATTTATGGGCTTAAGCAATCACCTAGAGCTTGGTACAAGAAGTTAAGCATGACACTCCTTGACCGTGGGTTTAGAAAATCAGAGGCAGACCACACTCTCTTCACCATGCAAATCCAAGAAGGTATTATAGTCATCATCATATATGTAGATGATATCATCATCTCTGGGGATGACAATGTTGGTATTCAAGACACTAAAGCTTATTTAAATCAGTTTTTGATATTAAAGACCTTGGTGAGCTAAGATACTTCCTTGGGATAGAAGTATGTAAATCAAAGGAATCTCTCTTCTTATCTCAAAGGAAGTACACACTTGATCTCTTGAATGAAACAAGTATAGTAAATGGGAGAGTGGCCAAAACACCACTTGAGGATGCTTATAAGATCCATCAACAGGAGGAGAATGGATATGACCAACCGTTTGAAGATGCACATCTTTACCGCAGGATGGTGGGGAAGCTGATCTATCTAACACTTACTAGACCAGATCTTTGTTTTGCAGTGAACCATATCAGTCAACACATGCAAGAGCCAAAGATGTCTCATTGGATGATGATTGACCACATCCTAAGGTATCTGAGAGGTACACCGGAGCAAGGGATATGGATGGGATGAATGAGAATACCAAATTGGTGGGATACTGTGATGCTGATTGGGCTGGGGAAAGAGCAGATAGGAGATCCACAACCTGTTACTGCACCTTTGTGGGAGGAAACTTGGTTACTTGGAAAAGTAAAAAGCAAAAGATGTAGCATGTTCTAGTGCTGAAGGTGAATACCGTGCCATGAGGAGGTTAACCACTGAACTTATGTGGTTAAAGATGCTGTTACAAGACTTGGGAAGAGAAGTGTCTACTCCTATCACCATGCACTGTGATAATCAAACAGCTATTCACATAGCATCCAACTCAGTCTTCTATGAGAGAACCAAACACATTGAAGTTGATTGTCACAAGGTTAGAGAGCAAATGCAACTTGGAGTCATTCTTCCATGTTACACCAAAAGGTCTGATCAGTTGGTTGATGTGTTCACCAAGGCTGCAAGCATCAATACATGTGAATTCATCCATGAGAAGCTTGGCTTGGTCACCTTATCTCAGCCAGGTCCAGTTTCACAAAGCTTGTGATACTCACACTCTTTTTCCCTTTGTATAGCTTTTTGCCAATGGGTTTTGCTTACTTAGGTTTTTAATGAGGTGATGTGTCACAGCTTCAAGCTCATCCATCCATTTCTTCTACTGTATAAGCTTGAGGGGGAGTATTGAAGCAAACAAATAGAATTAACTCTCTCTTGATCATCCGTACACACCAGTCCGTGCAGTCGTGTGTGTCAAGCATCTACAACCGAGTATCACAAGCAAAGAAGTAAATGTCCTAAGGAGAAAACCGTGAGCAAGACTTAGAATGTGCACCTTAGGATCAGGAGTATTCAAGGATGGTTGACTGCCTTATCCAACCGTTGAGAGTTAAGAAGCAAAAGAGAAGATCACATGTTCACTTAAGCCTTCAGACCGTTATGTGCTGTCCCTTTCTCTATTGGGCAGCAATCCATTTTGTCTTCACCATACATGTCACTCTCACCTTATCACATAACAGTTTGTGGCTTGTCTATAAATAGCATTGAACAAAAAATTGTAATAAGCAAGAAAAGGATTCAAATCCTTATCTCACATTTTAATCAAATACACTTTCAAGTTTACAATAAATACTCTTTAAATTCCGAAAACACTCTTTAAATTCTTATAGTGTTCAGATTTCCTGTGGATCCTTCATCCCTGCAGTGACAATATAATGAGCCTTTGTAGGAGAATTAGAGGAGAGGATACTAAAAATATTGTCTAACTCTTGAAAAGGTTGGTTTGTGTTTTTGGCTCTTTTGCATTTTTTAGCTTTTGTTTTCTTTCTGTTGCGTATGTATAAGTTTTGTTTCTTAAAATACTTCTTTTTTTTTAATATGAGCAGAATAATTAAGTGGTGTAGCAAGTATGTTGTGCTCACTTCCTTCCAATTGCAAAGAACAAATGTAAGTTGTGGGTTAGAACAAACAGTTACCTGAAATGGAGTTACACATTGTTTATGGGGATGGATTTTGTTTGATTTCAATTTAGTGAGAGTTGCTTTGCCTTTGAATGATTTCTTTGAAAAATAAGAGAAAAAAATCTACAAATGTTTTCAGAACAATCATTCACCCATCGCTAAGGTTAGCAATATTGTTGTCGTCTTTACCTAAGAAAAACAACAACACTATAAACAGTAAAACATAATCAATATATATTATAGAAAATAACCAAGAATGAGTAGAGATTATAACCTCAGTCGTCTCAAGAAGTTCAGAAATAGAAGTTTTAAGAAATTGTCTCCAATAATATTAGCTTTTAGATGATTGACTAACAAAACCCATGCTGGTAATGTGAGTTTTCTGGGTTGATGCACATAGGAATATGGAGAATCTGATGAAGGCTCAAGGATTAATTTAGGAAGTAAGTCTTCTGAATTTGATCTTGATGCAACACTGAAATATAAAAATTAATTTAGTTTTCTTAAAAGTATAAGAATGGATAATAGACAGAGAAAAAATTAGTGTAATAATCTTTAGATGGATAATAAGGTTTTGCAAATTTTGTTTTTTACCACCTAATTTCCTTGATGAACCTGCGTAATAGAGCTTTTTTAAATCTATAGGAGCAGGAAAGCTCATAACAGTAGTGGATAATATGGTTAAATTTATGGGTAAATAGGTGTAAATATTACCTCTTGATCAACTAAGACTATTTAGAATTGCGGAACCCATTTTCTAAAGAAGATATAATTTGTGTCGTGCTATCAATGTTTAGCAATCATGCTAGGGTATTTATATAGGTTTCAATGTTTGAACAATATTGCTAGGGTATGCTATTTAGGTATATGTTTTCAATATTTTCGATGAGAGGATTTAGGGAATATAGATACTTTGATTGAGTTTAGTTAAAGATCTTAACAAAGTTTTTTGAAGTTAAAATATTGTACGATATACTCTTCATTTATTTGCAAAGATTCAAGTTCATTTTGAGGCTAGATTCATCAATCTTATTTTGCTTTGTTAGTTTTTTAAAGAAGTTTATTTTTGTTTATAATGTATTTATGAGATATCCTTTCTAATTTGATTAAAGTAGATAGATTTATATATTAATTGATAGAGTGTTTGGAGATTTTTGAGAGATTTTAGCAAACTGTATATTGATTAATATTAACAGGTTGGCGAGATTTGTTATATTATTCCCATATTGGATTTACATTAATTTTGGTCTGAGAACTCAAGAATTAATTTAACTGTTTTTGATTTTTGAAATAGGTGAAGGTTGATAAACGATGAAGATTGAATCTACTATATATTAAAGGAGAATCAATTATAGACTATTTTGCTAATGTGTCATTTTTTTATTTTTTTACATTTTTTGTTTTTTATTTATTTTTATATATACTATCCCTATTGCCAAACACTATTAAACTTTCTTAAAAAAATAAAATATGAATATCTACTAAATATCTAAATATCTCCTATTTATTTGGTTTAAATCAAATATTTTATATTATGAAAAATTTAAAAGAACCATAAAAATTGTTAATTATTAATAATCTTTAAAACCAGTTTTTTTCTAATTTAAATAAATAAAAACGATATTATAAAATATGTATTAATTTTATTAAAAAATTTCATATATGTGATTTTATTACATATGAAAACACTAAAATTAAATTAATAAAAATAAAATTTAAATGAAATTATATATCAAATGAGAAAAATAATAATAAAATAATTTTAAGACATTATATACTCATCAAAGTGGAAAAAGGTAAGAATATAAAAAATATTTGTAAATATTGTCTAATTTAAAATATATAAAAATAATAATTAATCCTGTGCAATGCACATCTATAATCCTAATTCCTTCTAAAACCGATTTATTTTAAGTAATCGTAAGATCAGCGTCTCTTTGAAATAGATCTTGGGTCGGGTTTATCGAGTTACTGAGTTAGCTCAGTAATTTTGTTCAGTTTTGTCCTCAATTATCTATGTTACCAAACAGTTTTTATTAATAAATCCAATAGCATAAACTGTAAATAATTGACTTTTTCAAGCACTTTAAATATGTACCTTGCAAATAATAATAGTAAGATAATTACTACTCTCACTTATCTCGGTTCTGCAACAGTGTGAAAAAAAAGAACCACATTGGATGTTTGAGTAGCCAGAACATTGTGGACTTATAGTCTACAATGAAACTGGGGTTAATTCCACAAATCATCTGAATATTAAATGGAGACTGATCAGTGGCAAAGTTACTTATCCTGAAAGCTGGATGTTGTTATCTTAGGTGTTGGCTATTTTTCATGTAAGCGGCTTTGCAGTTCAAAATCTATAACTTTATATCCTATCGATTATTCTGTTCCAATCTGATATTTGGTACTGTAAGACAAACAAATTAGCGTAGCTCATGGTTACGTCTCCTTTCGTTAATTAGCGGCCAAATAGTTATAGGGCAGGGTGATTAGCAAAGTGCACTACATACTACAGGATAGGACTAGGCAGGTTACATAGGTCTACATCATCTTTTAGTATTGTTCTTAAAAAACTTAAAACTATGTTTTTATAGTTACATTTTGATTTGGTTAGTATAGACGAATATCTAACTTTTTATGGTGTCCGTTAACTCCATTATTAACTATTTAAATCTAAAAATGGTACTTTAACTTATAATATCCAACTTTTTGTGGTGTCCATTAATTCAATTATTAAGTAGTTAACTTTTAAAATGAGTGTTTTAATTCACTGTGTTAGATACCATTAATTTTTTTAAAAAAGATATGATTCCTCTCCTTAACAATTTTGTTTTGCCCAAGTGAACCAAATCTGGGAGTGACGTTGGATGGCAAATTCTCAAAATTCATTTACTGGTTCTTCAGAATGCTTATAATAAAGAGAGAAAATGAGAGTAGAAATAATGAGAAAACAGAGAGATAGAAGTAAGGAATATTGGCAAAATAAGTTTATGAAAATATAAATAGTGCTAGAGTGTTTACTGAGTTAAAACCATTAACATTATTTTTGAAGGAAATGGTTCCTTTCCATAACAATTTTATTTTATTTTTGCCCAAGTAAACCAAATCTGGGAGTGACGCTTGTGCAACGAGTATTTGGAATATATCCAAATATCTTAATTCTTTATTTGTGTATTTAGATAATTATTTTAATTTTTAATTTTTATATTTTAAAAGTTTTCTTATTTTAATTAAGATTATTGGTTTTAATATTTATGATAAATAGCCATTTAGGCTTATTGTTCTATTCAGTTGTTGATTTTTAATAAAAAAGCTTTCGCTTTTGAAAGAAAAGTATTCTCTATCCCTTGTTTTCGGCTAGATCATTAGAGATCTCAATGACTTCAAGAAGGCTTTGATTCTTAGGTATTCTTTGACTAAATCAGAATCTTTGCATCTATCTAGCTTCTGCTTTGTTAGGTGGTATCATAGCTACGTCCTTTGATTTTTCAATGAAAGACCGATTCTGGATGTCTGTTGATTGGTAGCCGCTAAACTTTCGAGGACGGAAGTCTTTTTGTTGAGAAAGAAGACCATGATATCTATTGAGAAATTTATGGTGTTCCTATCTATGATATTTATCAAGATGATGTCATAGTCGAGTTTGTCTTTGAAGTGATTCATCTGAAAATCCAAAGAGTGTAAAATCTTGGTACAATTAGATTGATTCATATTTTGAGTTAGTGGAAAATCAGGTTTCTAAAGAATTTGTGAAGAATTGAAATTTCGTCCAAACTCAGTTTCAAGCAAAATCTGTGATGTATCTTGAGAAAACATATATGATGAAAACTCTACTGAAGATTCAAGGACGATTTGACCGGCGAGACCTGATGCAGTGTATATCCAAATATCTTTCTTCTTTATTTGTATATTTAGATAATTACCTGTACTTTTATTTTTTATTTTAAGAGTTTTCCTATTTTAATTAAGATTAAGGTTTTTGATATTTATGATGAATAGCCGTTTAGGTTTATTATTCTCTATCCCTTCTTTTTGGTTATATCATTAGAGATTTTAAAGATTTCAAAAACTTTGATTCTTAGGTATTCTTAGTATAAATAAGAATCTCTGCATTTATATAACTTCCTCTCCGTCAACGTTGGATTGCAAATTCTCAAAAAAATCATTTACTGGTTCTTCAGAATGTTTATAGTAAAGGAAAAAGATGGAAGTATAAAGAATGAGAAAACAAAAGAGAGAGAAATAAAGAGAGAGAAATAGGGGACTAGAGCACAAATTCTCAAAATTAATCACATTAAACAAAAATTACATCGTAAACAATAAATAATACCTACAAAATCAACTAAATAAAACAAAATTACAATCATATGTGTACATGTAATGGCTTAATATATCAATTTTAAGTTTTATTATTTCATAAAAATCCAATTTTTATATTGACTTTTTTGAAAGAGCAAGTGATTAATAAATGATTTAAAAAAAAATCTGTTAATTTCACTTTCCGTCATTGATTTCAATATTTTTTTTTGTTACTTTAGGTTTTGTAACATGTAATTTTAAAACTTATTCTTACAAGCGCTATAAATTTGACTTTATAACATAATTTTTCTACTTTTGTTAGTTAAAATTTTTATCTTAGTTTTCCTATTAGATGATGATAATTTTCGGTTATTTGTATACTTTGATTTAAATTTAAATTTGGAGACGGATGAAATACATTTTTTGAATAGAAGGAATTTTTTTTTTGAAGGAGATGAAATAGAGTTTGTTGAATAGAAGGAAAAAAAAACTTGAAAATATAATGTGTCGTGTTTCCTATTTTTCTTAATATAAAGTAATAGTAATTATATCTAACAAATTATCTAATTTGAATGTGCCCACATGTATTATTTAGAGAATGAATAAGATTTTGATGTTTTGTTTTGGCTGGACTTTTATGAGTTCAATTATTTAGTTTTTTATTTAAAATTTAATTGAGACTGTGTACTTTATATATATATATATATATATATAT
>ASZH01045235.1:0-15071 GCA_000411075.1 Sisymbrium irio | reverse complement strand
AATTATCTCGATGTTTGGTCTGTAGACTTCTAACGTAGTCTGTGAAATTCCTTTTGAACAAAAAAACTTGGAGTAGACTGTCGAGTAAAGTACTATGCGCTGACTTCATTTGCCGTCTACTAGTGGTTATTTATGCAATTGACCGAAATCTTGACTAATTTTAAGTAGACTTCATCGGAAGTCTACCGTGATTTGAGTAGACTTCGTTTAAAGTCTATCGTGGTTAGATTTGGGGTTGACCAAAATAATAAAACATTGACCGAAAATATAATTAATTCAATTAATTAGTAGACTTCAAACAAAGTCTTCTGAAAAGTTTTCATCAACCCCAAAACTAACCATATTAGACGGCTAATGAAGTCTACTGAAAGTCAAAGTTGGTTAATTGCAAAACAGACCACTATGAAATCTACTATTGGCAATAGACTTCACCAAGAAGTTTGTATCCTTCACCAAGAAGTTTGTATCCTTCACCTAGTGTATTATGTTCTTGAAAGCAACTCTTCCCTATCGCTATTTCTCAAACGCCTCTAAATCCATGACTAGCCTGGCCATGTTGACCCGAGTGTGTCTAGAGGGTTTACGGCCTTCTATGAATCCAGCGTATATGGCTAGATAGCCTAATCTGATCCGAGCAATCCTACTCTACGAATCAATAGTCTTACAAGCTTCCGTCAGCTCCTCAACACTCGGCCCGATGTCTATAGGAACACCAAGCTCTTCCCAAAAATCTTCCATCTCCTCTGTAATTTCCACATCAGGTTGCTCAAACCCCTCTATATAGTCCCAGTTGAGCCATGTGATGCTTTCAAACTCATTCAAAGAAAACCTCAATGGTTTCCAGCCACGAGTCTCCATATCTCGTATTTCATATTACATTCTAGCTGAAAAGACAGCATTTGGTGCACAAGTAGCGAAGCCCATTCAAAATTCAGTCGGTTGAACTTTAAGAATACAATGAGTCTGGAGTTACTAATCTCTTGTCACTCATCCTCTTGTAGAACATTGAATAGTGCAGTAAACAACTTGGTGTCGTTGCTATAATATTCAATGCTTTTACCAGCCTGGGGCTTCTCACCCTTTGTGGAAAACCTCCGGGGCAAGTCTAAATCCATTCTGACATAAATAAACATAAATAAACAATCCACAACATAAATTTATGGATCAAAGACCACTCAACTATGTACCGTATTATACAATTTACATTTGAAGCCTTATATATAAGTCTACAAGTCAAAGACTTATTATGTTATGTCTACTAATTAGATGGCTAAATAAGTCTCCTTCATAAGTCTACTTAACAAGTCTACTTAATAAGTCTACTTGTTCCCAATGGAAATGTCTACTTAATAAGTCTACTTATTCCTATAGAAATCAACCGGCATATCCAACATCCAAATGAAATGTCTAACATTACCTCAGATACTGAAACGTTGTCGAGTCTGAAAAACAGCGGATTAACAGTTACTCGAAAGACGCCTATTAAAGGCGCTAACTCTTCACCTTCAAGACAGAACAAAAAAACACACAAAGAAAGTGAAATATTACCGGGTTATCATTTCTTACGTCGACATATATTCGAAGATCGAGAACAGTGAATTGTTTAATACCGGCGGCGAGTAGGTTTCACGAGCAAAATTAGAGGTTAAATGAGATATGCGAGAAACAAATATGCAAAGAAGATTTAAATTAGTTGTACTTTCCGGCGAACTATTCCGTCATAATGAGAAAGAGATGAGATAGCATACAGACGGAATAAACAAGATGATTAGTCTGGAATGGAGTACGAGAGTAATATTTTCTAGGATATCCACAACAAAATGAATTATGTTTTGTTCAAACAATACTGATAGATGGAGAAAGGTAAATATCGTTTTCAATGGTTAATTTTTTTTATCTTTCGGTTACATATAATCAATGACCGGTTACAAACCAAAATAAATTGTTTCTCCCAATTTATTTTAATATTAAATAATTCTCGCTCATTATTTCGACCAGACAGTGTTCCCGCGAACTTGTTATTTTCTTAAAAGTTTTTCCTGCCTATGTCAATCACATCAATCAAAACACCATGTTTAATAACTATTTACCTTTATTTATCTTCCCAATTTATAATGATACATGCGGACTTATACAGTAGATTTAGCTACAAAGTCTAAAAATTATAGTTATAAGTTTTGAAAAAGTATTATAATTTATAATTATAATTATAAGAAAAATTGAATAGAAATGTGTAGCATGATTATTATATATAAATCTTTCGAGATGTGTCAGATAATTCGTCGCCTCAAGTAGATTTCATCAGAAGACTTTATCATGCACCTTGAAAGGTAAATACTAGCTGTAGTCAAGTATTATTACATTGCCAGTAGACTATTTATAGGCTTATATTACTCAGACGACCAAATGTCAGGTCTTCACCACATTATATTTCAACTGAAGTTGGGTCCTTGGATGTTGACATTGTGGTTTAAACAGGTTAATAGAGCTTTGGTTGAAATTGAATGGCTTCCTAACTATAAGAAACTTAGAGAATCTCTTAAATCATATGGGTTCATAATTAATTCTTCACAAGATGTTGAGCTAGCTGAAGCAGGTGAGTTTCTTTTTGCTCCCTGTTCTTTGATTGTTGGTCATGTTTTTCTATAGGTTTTTATAATAGATTATCTACTACTGAAGTCTTCTTACTTTTTACTTGAAGATTCCGAGTCTTAAGGTTCTCTTCAGAATATTAGAGCTTGGCTCAAATCTGTTGCTGCTTGTTTTCAAATTAGGTTTGTAGCGCAAAGCTCTCTTTAACAGATAGCTAAGACATTTTCCTGCACCAAAGTGTGGCAGCACTTAGCATTTCTCCATGCTTAATAAAACTTGTTTACTTATGTAGCCATTTAATACAAAAGAGTTACTGGAGTCTATATTTTGATTACTCCTGCGTTCTCTATTGCTCCATTGATTCAGTTGTAAAATTCCTAACTTTACCACTCCTCAAGTTGAACAGATAGCCGGAAGCCTTGTTTGGCTGTTATTAGATTGCGGTCTTCCAGGTCTTACGCTTCTTGTACAAGAGTGCTTAACATCTGTTATTGGATCCTTCAAAGAGGAGGATGGGTTTCAAGCTGCAAGAAAATAACAAACTCTCTTGCTTCCAGGTTCGACCTTCTTTTTACTTGTAGCATCCTTGGCCGTTTTTCTATGTTTGTTATTAAATTACACAGTTGCTTTTCTGGTTATGA
This sequence comes from Sisymbrium irio, assembly GCA_000411075.1. Taxonomy (NCBI): domain Eukaryota; kingdom Viridiplantae; phylum Streptophyta; class Magnoliopsida; order Brassicales; family Brassicaceae; genus Sisymbrium; species Sisymbrium irio. The sequence goes on along the minus strand of ASZH01045235.1, from coordinate 11,838 downwards.
TGTATTTGAAGAGCACCTCAAGACATGAACTGTTCGAGGATAGTGGAATCCGTATCAGGTGTTGATGCTCGAAATCAAGCATTTGAGAAGTTGCATTTCTAATCAAATGCTTGTTGTTTACTTAATCATAAGGTAAACCATGAACTGATTCACATAATAAAACCGACAACATTAGACTGTAAATCAAGGCATTTAATCCCCACCTTTCTTGTATGTTCTCTTCTCTTACTTTGATCCCCACCTTTCCGTTCTGTGGTTATTAACAGGTTTGTACCAAAGCCTCATATCTTCTCCAAGGATGCTGTACACAGTTGAAGTGGTAAATCAGCAGTAAGAGTTTCCACAAGTGAAATTTCATCAGTATTTAGATTTTAGTTTATAGATTCTTTACCACTGAAAAGAATTCTTCTTTTTTCCCAATCTAATATAACTCATCGAGTGGTACTATTATTTTTATATGATTTCGAGTTGTTGTAAGTTATGTTAATTGTTAACTAATAGACGTCATATGAATATTTTGTTGCGAAGCTAATTGGCCACTTAAGATTTCAGGTTGTTGTAAGTTATGTTAATTGTTTACTAATTGACCACTTAGCTGTCAGGTTTATAAAATTGTTAAGTGGCCAATTCAGATGATTAATTATGTCGTATGTCTAGATAATTGGCCACTTAGCTGTCGGTTTATAAAATTGTTAACAAGTGCTTGAACTCATTTATAAGGGTTTATGCTTTTATAAATCTTTATAAATGATTATAAATGGTTTATAAACTTTTATAAAATGATAATATAAACCCTTATGAATAGGTATTCTGTACAACAAGTTATAAACCCTTATAAATAGTTTACAAACACTTGTTAACAATTTTATAAACCCTTATAAATTATTATATAACTTTTATGAATAACTTTGTTTTACAACAAATGAACTTATAAACCTTTATACACGATTTTTAAACCCTTATAAAATGATTAATAGCTAATTAAATAGCCATTTAGATGATTAATTATGTCAGTTTTTTAGATAATTGGCCACTTAGCTGTCAGGTTTATAAAATTGTTAACAAGTGTTTAAACTCATTTATAAAGGTTTATGATATTATAAATCTTTATAAATGATTATAAATGATTTATAAACTTTTATACATGATTATATAAACACTTATGAATAGGTACTTTATACAACAAGTTATAAACCCTTATAAATGATTTGAAAACACTTGTTAACAATTTTATAAACCCTTATAAATTATTATATAACTTTTATAAATAAATTTGTTTTACAACAAATGAACTTATAAACCTGTATACACGATTTTTAAACCTTATAATTTGATTTATAGGAATTATATAAATTGGTATTGTAAATAAATGTATAAGAGTTTATAAATCATTAATAAATCTTATTAAATGATTATATAAATCTTTATGAATAACGTTTTTTATAGGGACTTACAAAACTCTTATAAAAAATTTATAAATCTTCATAAATGATTTTATAAGAGTTTATAAAATGATTTTATAATGGTTTATAAAATGATTTTATAATGGTTTATAAAAAGTTTTATATTAGGTAAATTGGTATTGTAAATAAAGTTATAAGAGTTTATAAATTGATTTATAAATGTTTATAAACTGATTTATAAATGTTTATAAATTGATTTATAAATGTTTATTAATTGATTTATAAAGGCTTATAAATTGATTTATAAAGGCTTATAAATATTTTAGAAGGATTTATAAATGATTTTCCAAGGGGTTTATAAAATGTAAAGTTATAAAGTTATGTATAACATGTTCTTAAGAATTTATATAAATGATTTATAAACTCTTATAAATTTCACAAAAAATACAATCTTTTATAAAATTGATTTATAAATTGATTTACAAGATATTATACCAATCAAGATCCTGCGGAATCCGTACTTTCGACACCAGGAGTTGATACCTATGGACAAGGCTCAAGCTTTTGTTGAGTCTATGGACCAAAATCTAGGAGAAAAGTTTCAAAGGCTTTGTAACCTCTACAGAGATATTGTCGGGTATGGACTTGACGAGTTCAGCTTCAGCCAGTTTTGCTCTATAGATTGTTGAATATGCTTCAATGTCTTCCATTGTTGGGGAACTAAACTTGTTGGTGAGCCACTCGATCCGCACTTGTATGGTAGAGTTTGGCAGAGTCTTGAAAGCATAAATGCCTAAATCACCATTGAAGGATTCACAAACTTTCTCAGCTAATGCCAATGCTTCTTTGTTCCATGCTGTTCCAGCAAGCTTTATACCTCCTCCACCACCTCCATCTCCAGCCTTTCAGAGATCAATCCACAGATGAGAGAGTATTTCGTAAAAAATTTTGAATCTTTCATAAATCAAAAATAAGCATTAAGTAGACTTACTTACATAAAGTTCTTCCTCATTCTCATCGAACTCCTCCTCCTCTTCATCAAAATCACCGTCTTCGTCTTCATCATCAGTTAGTAGCTCTGCAGAACCATTAACATCACCAATACTCAAGCTACAGAGAATCTTCCGAACAGAGAGAGTGATAGAGTACAAGGGGATGATTACTATGCACCATCTAGAACATCTTCAAGAAGAACTTGCTCTTCTTCTCCTTCTTCTTCTTCTTTTTCATCTTTTTGGTTTGTTGATTTAGAAGATATTATAAATGTTGATTTATAAAAAATACAAACTCTGATATCATCATGTGGATCACAGACCATCAATGGACATTTCTTAACTGCATACTGCAGAGATTCTTATGACACTCTCACACACATACCAAGATATAGCTTATGTTAAATTCCAAGTTTTGTGAAAGAAAAAAAAATCACGATTCTTTTTGATACCAATCAATTATGAGTACCAGCAAAGGATGTTAAGAAACAAATTACAATCAAAGAAGAAGAATCAAATCATTTCGACAGTTTCTCAAGCTTCTCATCAACATCACTTAGTGCGCTCAAAAGATGCAGTATACGGTACTTTTGCTTCTCTATTTCAGTGATCAATTCCTTCACCTAGTGGTAGAATTCATTAATAAAACTCCAAAACAAGCTACAAACCAACACAAACAAAACACTAAGGGAATGAAACCATTTGAACATAAAGAGACTACCTTCTTCAAGCGTCGACTGGGTTTGGGTGATCTTCTCCACAAGTTTGGCATCTCGAACGTCTGAGAACAAAAGAATGTCTCATAATTTCAAAATGGACACAAAAGAACGTCCTGATTCTCCTCCTCCCCACTAGATACTCAATCGTCTTTTTCATCCTCGATAGCATCATCGTGCTCGTCAACACTATCATCGTTTGAGATAAGGGATCCTTTTCCTCCACCGGTTTCCACGAAGTCGGAATTTGAGATGAGTAGAAAATCAGGGAACTATATTGTGTTTTCGCCGGAAAATCAGGGAATTTGAGATGATTCTGCGATAAATGGGAGACGGGAAGAAAACAATTAGAAAAAATGTTAAATCATTAAAGATAAAATAGTCAATTTATAATGAATTAGTGTATTTTTGTAATGGAAATAAAGAAATGTATTTTTATAAAAGTGTATGATTAATAGTGTATTTGTGACAAACTCTCTTCATATTTTTCTATTTTTAGTTAAAATAATTATAAGCAATGCATGTAAAAAACTCATTTAGAAATGCTTTAAATCACCTCCAACTATGGTATAAAAAGTTTCTAAAAATATATTAAAAATATCAGCTGTTTATAAGATGAATATATTTTTAAGAAAAAATAAAAATAAAAAATTGCATTCATTCAGAAGATAACGAGGTTTTAAAATCTAAAATCTCAAGGTATTTGAATTTGAATTTTTATTTTTTTGGATCTGTATTTCAAGTATCTGTATCCCGATCTATGATTTTATATACTTAGATTTTAAATATTCATTTAAACATTAAAATATTTGTAGATACTAGGATTTAGATCTATTATACAAAATAAAATATTAATTTTTATATCTTATTTTTAGAGAATAAAATATGGTATTATATATCATAAAAAAAATTTTAAAACAAAATTACATATAAATATCAACATGTTAAAAAGATATCAAATATGCAATTTAATATATTAAAAAGATCTGAACATAAAAATTAAGATATATGGATATGATTTTGACAGGTCTGAGATTTTACAATTCAGATTTTCGGAATAGAACCTAAACAAACCCGAGATCTCTGTAATATTTACATCTTTCTTGGAAAACATTTGTATAGTAGTCTTATACCAATATTACGTTGATGGGTGGCATTTTCTTCACAGATTATTTATTTGCAAAAATAAATTACTTATTTTATTAATTTTCAAACTCTTTACAGTTTTTTACTGAATTTATTAATTTAAAAGTCTTTGTAGTTTTTTAAATAAATTTCTTAGTTTACATTGTTTTCTAAAATCTAGCTAGATTTTCTTTAATAGATGACAAAGTAAATAAATTTCAGTTATTTATTTATTTCTTTCCAAAAATTATTTAAACATCTGTTTAGTTTTATATATAGATTATTATTTATAAATTTTGAATGATTGATTATAATATTTTATGTTCTTTTGAGATCTATTTTATTTTAAAAAATTATAATCAAAATTTATGAAATAGATGAAGAAACATTTTTTTTCAAAGCGAGGGAATTGCTTAATATAAAACTGTCATAGTATTTTGTTTTGAGGAGTTACACTGAATACAACAGCTGAATAAGTTATATATTAGAATTTCTTTTGTTTTTTTTATGGTCAAATATATGAAATCAGAAGTAAAAAATAAAAAAGTCGATTGTAATGACATGATTTTAGAATTGATTGATTTCCTAATATTATATATAATTTATAATTTATAACTATTAAATAATTATTAAAATAACTGTTATAATTTCTACAATGTATATCACCAATCAAAAATTTATTAATATCAGTTACAAAATTTACAGTCAAAGCCAAAGGTTTACTCCAAAAGTCTAAAGTAACAATTATTAAGAAACATCTTTGTTATTATATGAACATATTTAAAAGAAACTCCAATAATATACCATTTTAGAGTATTTAACCAATATAATACTAACATTTTAATATAAAAAATCATTTAATTAAAAACAAAAATTAAATCAATAATGAAGATACATGTGGCATGAGAGTATCTGATAAGATTCTTAAATTTTTTCTAAAAAGAAACGTTTATTACTCTCTTTTAACATTTTTATTTTTTTATTAAAAATAATGATAAAAAACATCTAAATATCTCATTTGGATAAGCTTTAAAAGCACCTCCATTCATTTCATAAAAAATTATTAGAATATCTACTGTTCATAAGATGAATACGTTGTAAAATCTAAAACATTTAAAGGTATTTCTATTTCTATTTCTTTGGATCTGTATTTTAATTATCTATACTCGGATCTAAGACTTTTGTATACCTAGATTTTGAATATTCATCTTAATATTAAAATTTATGTAGATATTACTATCCAGTTTTATTATACAAATAAGAAAATAAAACATGTTTTACATATTATTTTTAGAAAATAAAATATGATATTATTATATCATAAAATAGTTTAAATAAAAATGTATAAATTGAATATCATATTTTTAAAAAATATTAAAAGTAATTTAAATATATTAAAAAATTCGAATAAAATTTAAGATATATAGATATGGTTTGACATATATAAGATTTTAATATTTGGATCCAAATCCGTCTTTCTAAATTTTAGGAATGAAATTTAAAGAGACATCCGATCTCGAGTGATATTTACATCTTTATTGGCAACCCTTTTGTAGACTAGTTTTATATCAACATTTTGATTAATTGGTTGGTGGCATTGTTTATACAAATTGGTCTGGCGTTCAGATAGATGTATTCACCGAACATCATTGTCTGCAGTCTCAGATTGATACTTCCTCTATAGATCGTTTTGATAGTTTGCATACGGTCTATAATCACCACCTCCTCTACATATTGACTTAAGATCACTGATGCTACTCTGGATCGACAACTTTTTTCCAAATAGATTTTTGATCAGCATTAAGCTTGATGGACAACATCCCCTTTACAGATCAGCTAACAGCTAGGACCATTTCTTTGCCTGTTATCATCGTTTCAGATCTTACACACTTAGCCTCAGTTCATCAGAAAAGTGTTATGCGCCACAAGTCCTATAGACTCAGAATAATGTCTTCATTAGATGTCATCGTCCCAGACTTAAAGAAACAGCATGTGGTATTCATCTAAAAGATGTAACTCACCTCATGTCATGCGGACTCAGACTCAAGTCATCATAAAAAAGCATTACATGCTTCAGGCACCTAAAGCCCAACCTAAGGTAGATGTATATCCCCGAAAATGGTTTTTTGGTCACTTCACTGACCAGATATGCAACTTTTTGCAATGCGGGTCACTTCACTGACCAGATATGCAACTTTTTGCAATGCGGAGGGAGGGGTATTGGTCGATAAAAGCAACCTTTCCAAAATAGATATGTTGGTGTATAAGTATAATGCACTTCTTTGGATTGGCTGAGTTATCCCAGACAGGCGATTGATCACAACTTCCACTTCACGTATTCACTTGGTAACCGGAGCTCTAAGATTTTTTTTAATTGATTTGGTAACACTACAAGAAAAATGTCATATACCGAGGGAAATATTTAACGCAGTTTTGACGGAATCTTATTATTCCGACTAAATTCCAACAATTCATCGGAGTTTGACTCTTGGTAATGTGAGATGACGTAAATTTATCGGAAAATTTTGACAAAATAATTTCTCGGTAATTTTGTCGAAAACATTCGTCGGAATATACCGAGAACTTTGTGATAACAACCGAAGAATATTACCGAGACAGTTCCGACAAAGTTTAGAAATTTAATTAAAAAAATATATAAAATATAAAATATAAATAAAATAGAATAGAAAATATTCATTACATAAAATAAAACTAATAAATAAAGAAAAAATGAATAAAATAAAACTATGACAATGGAATGACTGGAAGGAATGGTTATGGTAGTAGTGGAAGGACATCTATGTTGGTAGTGTTGGAAAAAAAAAATGACCCGTTGAATGTAAGTGCAAAGATTGTCGGCAACGCTGGTGGTATGCAGCATCATGGTTGCTTCTCCATAAAAAAGAACAGATCTGAAAATCAGATCTAAACTAAATAAAGAAGGAACAAGAGATGAAAGAATCGGAAAATAAAGGAATGAGGAGATGAGAAGAAATAAGAGAGAGGATGGAGAAGATGAAAAAATGAAGCAATTAGAACAAAAAGAAAGCAGAAATATGAGATTTTAATTTTTAGATTTAAGATTTGAGATTACATAGCAAAAAATCCGAGATTAAATATTACAGAAGTTAAGGAAAGAAAGTTGATTAGAAGAGATAAAACGTTGTGAATGATGAAGTATAGGAAACTAATGAAAATAAAATTGTGACTAGTTTAAGAGGAAATAAAGAAGAAGATTGCAGAAGAAGAAGAAGAAAAATAAAGTGGAAAGAGATGAGAGGATAAAGATAAAAAAAAACAGATCGAAGAAAACAACTCAACAAATAAATATTAAAATAAATTATAAGTATTTGTGAGTAAAGTAATACTCCAACAAACTTAACAAAATTATTTAAATATATTCACGATATTTGCATGATCAGTGTTGATTTTTTTACAGTGAAAGTTCTGATAATTTATTGATTAGATTCTAATATTTTACCGAGAAACAATATTATTGTCACTATAATTAATTTTCTGAGAAACTTCCGACCAAACGTTTCGAGAATTTTCCAATAAATTTTTTGTATCGAAACTTTCTGATAAAATTTTAACCAAAAAATTTTGTTCTCAGAAAATTATCAAAATTTTATAGGTCTTTTACTGATAAAAGAAGTTGTCGCAACACTTAGTCGGAGTTAACATACATTTCTTGTAGTGTAACCGTTTTCTGGTAATACCCCATAAAACGTAAGGTGTTTTTATTTCTTAACTTGATACTTTGTGTCTTAATTTGTGCAAGCTTTTCAAAATTCTCTTTCATCTGGATGGTAATAGTTTTCAATTGCAGAACTTCATGATTTGCATTGGTTGCTGAATTTGTTCAACCGCGTCTTGACATTTCATGTCGAATTTATTCTCTTCTCATTCTACCGCAAAATTGTTTTGAAAAGAAGTTAGTGTTTCAATATAGAAATATGAAAACATGGATTTAAGATGTAAAGTTAAATTTTATTGATGGAGTGAGTAGTAAGAAAATAAAAATCAAGAAACAACAATTGATCTATGAACTAGGGTTGCCATTAAATTATCGATTACGTCTTTTAATTTTGTTTTTGGGTCCCTTTATTAAAGTAGTCCACCTCCTATTTATGAGTTTTTTTTAATAACCAGAGTCCTCTTTAAGTCTATAATTCGAATCTGCATTTTTCTTCTGTAAGATCGGTGTCGAATCTACGTCTAATTTATCAAACATTTTCTTTCTCATATGATAAGGTCGTCATTGAATCTAAGCAGTGAACTTATCGAATATACATTTTCCTTATTTGATATGGTCAACTTCGGATCCCTTGCATAACTGGTATCCGATCATGCTCATCCCATCAGCTAGTAGTTGATTATTATAGATACACTGTGTTTAAGAATATTCTTTTTTTTTTTTTTACGTCATAACCTAGTCAAACTTAATATTTAATATTTTTGCAACAATGATTTATACATTTCTAGTAAAAATATGTTGAGAAAAATTTATTTTCCTTTTTTGGATAAAGTTCCGTACATAGATAAAACCTATAATATTATGTTTATGACTAACTATGTAAAATGCAGAATGTCAATAACAAATATGATAAAATTTCAGCAAAAAAAGTAAATACAATCAGAAGTCGACAAATGCATTAAACATACAAGATAAATTATCTATTTTAAAAAAGAAATACTACTATTTAATAAGAGGGTTAACAAAACTGGTTCATAAATTTATGTTGATTAAACAACTGAAACGATTTCATAGTTTTATAACCAAAACAGGAACAAACCCTAAAAACATCCATGATTAGTAGTATTAAATAAAGACATAGATCTACATATTTTAAAAAGTTTCAGCTATAGTTGTCGTTATTCGTTATTCCAAAATCCATATAACTCGTGGATTTTTGTTTTTCAGCAATAATTGTCGTTAATCCAAAACTCTATATAACTTGTGGATTTTTGTTATTCTAATATTTTATTTTTATGATAAGTTACTTTATAATAAGATATCCTGGAATAATACCGTTTATGTTTTCTACAATATTGTAGAACAAATCATTTAAAAAAAATAATAATAATATAGCAGAGTTTCTGACAACTCAAATGCATCTTTTGGTTGGAACTGGTTGATTAAAGACGGCTTTTCCAATTAGATGTGTTGGTGTATGAGTGTAATTTTTTTCTTTGGATTGTCTGAGCTATCTTAGACAGGTGATTGATCACAGATCCCAGTTTGCTTAATCACATGGTAACCAAAGCTTTAAGATTTGCTATTTTTACTGATTTGGTAACCATTTTCTAGTCATGCCCCATAAAATGTAAGGTGTTATTATCCTTAAGTTGACGCTTTCTGTCTCAAGTTGTGCAAGCTTCTCAATACTATGTTTCATTTGGGTGCTAATAGTTTCTAGTTGCTCCAGAATTTCAAGATTTTTATTGGTTGCTACATTTTTGTCATCGTGTCTTGACATCTCCTGTGTGTTTATTCTCCTCTCATTCTACCACCAAACTGTTTTTAAAAAAAAGTTTGTGATTCGTTACAGAACTATAAAAAACATAAAATTAAAATTGAATTTGATTGATGGATTAAGTAGTAAGGAAATGAAAATCAAGAAACAACAATCAATCTATAAGTTAGGGTTACGTTAAGATGATTGATTATTTTTCTCTATCTTTTAATATCACATTTGAATTCTTTTCTTAAAGTAGTCCATGCACCTCCTATTTATAAGGGGCCTTCATATTAACCATAGTCCTTTTTGAGTCCAGGATTGAGTCTGCCTTTTACTTCTTTGATAAGATTGGTGTTGAATCTTCGTCGAATTTATCAAATATATTATTTTCTCATATGCTAAATTGGTGTTGAATCTGACCATTGAATTTATCGAATGTATTTTTTTCTTATTTGATATGGTTATCTCCGGATCTTTAGCATAACTTGTTTCTGATCCTCCTTGTCTCATCAGCATGTAATTGACAATTATAGATCCACATTATAATATAATAGTTCGTATAAATTTGTTTTATGTCATGATTTAGTAAAACTTATATCTAAAATTGTTTCCAACAATGCTTATTTTCAAATACATTTCTAGTAAAAATATGTTGAGAATTTTATTTGTTTTTTAGAAAGTTCAATACATAGATAAAATCTATAATATTATGGGTATGGTGAATTACGTAAAATACAGAATTTCACCAAACAACAAATATGATAAAAGTTTGGCGAATAGTGTAAAACAATAAGAATACGGCGGATTGATCACACACGATAATATTATCTAGTTAAAAAGTAAATACTACTAATTAATAAGAGGGTTAACAAAAATCAGATCATAAACTTACTAAAAAATGGTTTAACAATTTTATGACTAAAAGAGAAATAAACTCTATAAAGACATCGCAAATCGATAGTAATGAAAGAAAGATTGCAATCCTCATATATAGCTTACAAAGTTCCAGTAATAATTGCCATTAACCCGAAACTCCATATAACTCGTGGATTCTTATTATTCAATAATAATTGTCGTTAACTTGAAACTCTATATAATTCGTGGATTCTTATGATTCAACAATAATTGTCGTTAACTTGAAAGTCCATATAACTCGTGGATTTTTGTTGTGTTGTCGTAACCCAAAACTCTATATAACTCGTGGATTTTTGTTGTTTTGTCGTTAACCCGAAGTTCCATATAACTCGTGGATTCTTGTTATTCTAAATCTCTTTTTATGATCAGTTACTTTATAATAAGATCTTCTTAAATAAGTTAACCTTTTATGTTTTTTATGAAATTGTAAAATGAATCACTTATTTAAAAAAAATATATATATTACAGTAGAGTTTCCGACAATTCAGATGCATCCCATAGTGGTGTTTGGAAGTTTATCCAAATGAACTAAATTCAAAACCAACTTTTTTTCCATCAAATTTATGTTTAAAAATATATCTCTAAAATTTTGATCGTTTCTAATTAAACTCAAAATTCAAATATTGGGAAAACAAATCAAAACTACATATATTGCCATCAAAATGTCAAGTTTAACTTCTCAACTTTTAACAAAAAAAAGAAGAAGAATCTAACCAACTTTGCATTCAAACAGTAATAAAACTGCAATCTGGTTGTGTGTACTTGTGTGTGCGTTTATTTCTCTTTTTCTGACACAGTTTTGAACCTTTTGGATAAAGTAATAGTCTCTTCTTTTTTATATCAAAAGAAAAAAAATGAGGTAGTGAAGCTTTCCCATATTTTCTTCGTTAAATATTGATCACAGTTTTTATTAATAAATTAGTTGGCTCAGTAATTGAGAAAACTATCTAGATTCATTGCACCTTACTCCGTCTCCTTCTTCAACCAAATTTCTACAAGTAGAAGAAACGTCTCATTTACAAAAAAATCTCGTCTTTAACTACTAAACCCCAAAACGCTTCTCTTTCTGCTCCCTTCTTTAAAAGCCTTCGGTGGGTTTTGTTTCTCTCCAAACAGATCCAGTAGCCTCTTTGACAGGTGAAACTGAAAAACACTCCACCTTTCGTTTTTCCTTGTTTATTCTAATTTAAAGCTTGTCTCTTTGATTTTTTTTTTTTTTTTTTTT
>ASZH01045234.1:0-15035 GCA_000411075.1 Sisymbrium irio | reverse complement strand
TATGAAAATTTATTAAATTTTAATTATAAGCACATTAATTAAAAATATCTAATATCTTATTACATTCTAAATATTTTATAAATGATTTACAATTTTTTTTTAAAAAAAATTTTTAAAATTTTGATGATTGAAGATATAATTTTACAATTGAATAATTATAAATATCTCACCCTGTACAAAGTGCAGGTTACTACCTAGTTTTATGTAAGTATGAATAAATCGAATTTCCTTTTTTGTAAAATAATGATAAATTTGTATATTAGCTTTTCTTTACTAAAACAAAAGGAAGAAAGTATATTAGTTCTAAAGTGTCTATACACCAGTATAGGAACTACTATAAAAGTACTACAACTATTTTTTTAAAAGAATCTAATGCGATGGTAAGCAAACCTAACAAAAATACTTCGAATAGAGCATCATTATTGGTAAAACCATAGTGAATCTCTTACAAAAAACAAAATAATAATATTTTAATCAAGATCATAATTCAATCAATAGAAAATTGACACATAAATAGTGGATCTCTTAAAATATGAGAAAATGGTTCCAAAAACTCCAAAATAGGAGATCATAATACTCTCTCTCCTATTTTTTTTTTTTTTTACATTTATCTAAATTAACAAAAACTCTTTAGAAACCCACCAATAATCATACTCTGACACTTCTAGATCTATTATTGTCTCCTATTTTGCCTTTTTTCAGTTAAGGATGAAGATTCGGTAGTACAGCCTAACATACTCATCCTGATTAAGGATTATGCAGATGTTTTTCGATATAATATATACTTTTTGTTGAGCTGTACTCTTCACGCACAACTTAAAGTGTTTGATAGTTTTTATTTCTTATCATCATAATAACAACGAAAACACGCATATTGGTTTTTGTTTATCAAAAGAATAATAATTAATTAGTTCTTTTAGATAAAGATTTACTTTGAAAACTGACTTGATAAAATATTTCATGGATTACGGTTACATGATGATCTCCTATTGTTCGAATAGAACACTTCCACGATTTTCCTACAAACATATAATTTTTGTTTCTTTAATTATAGTGGTCAATGTTTACCACAGATTTTTTTACCTTATTTTTCGACACCAACTACTCCTCCAACCATAAGTTTATTTGTGTTTAAATTTAGCTATTACTCTAAAAATATTATATATCACAAAAGAAACTATAAATACTACACTTTGAATGTTTGACGTTTTTAGATCCAAAAATGAACCATCTCATTATTTTTATGTTATTTATTGCTATGTGTTTTGGTTTGAATGAAAGTTGCAAGTTTAACGAGTTTAACTATCTAGTATTTAGAAACGAACTTGGAAATGACCGTATTTTAATGGTTAACTGCACGTCCAACAAAAACGAAACTACACCAAAATGTGCTGTAAAAGTCAATTCTACAATCAGATTTTAGGTTGAAGAGACAAGACGTCCTATAATAGTATGGCGTTGTCATTTGACGAAACGTGAAAATATGGAATATTTTCTAGAATTATGGAGAGCATATAGAGGAGCCTCCAGGCCTCAATGTGGTCAGATACGTGAATATCGAGTAGCAACTGATATGGTTTACTTAGTGAAAAATAATAAACGGACCGACCAAAAATATTATTAGGAGGTTGCTAAATAATGTGCTTTTTCTTTTTTTTAGACTAACAATAATTAACTGGGTTATTTTTTGTGTCTCGTGTGCTCTAAATCTTTTTTTTCTAATTTTGGGGTTAAATGTACAAAAATAATGCAATATAATTAACAGATATTTATATTGTATAAATCTTTTAAATTGTATCGGATTAATTTTTTTTCTTCGTCTATATGACTTTTCTTTTCAAATGATATATATATTTCCACTTGTATATTTTTAGTTCTCTTTCGAGAAATTGATTTTTCTATTGCAAATCTTTTTTTCATCTTATTAAATCCATTAGTTTCTGTAGTAAATTAAAAAATTGCAAATAAAAGTATAAAAGATTAGCAAGTTCGAAAGAATTTGAAAAACAGATTTTAGACTTCTATTAAAAAATGACAAGAAGTCTTAATGATCGAAGAGAAATATATTAAAAAAGATGATATGTTTATTGTAAAAGTAAAAAGAAAATGTGATAACAATTTTTTTTCCCTTTGGATCGATGGAGGAGTCCAAAACTAATTATTTAAAGGTGGATGATTTATGATAAATTTCTTTCACTCTCAAGTTTCCAAATGAACACTAAGTTATAACTCATATACATGTGACCAAAAGGATAAAGATAATAACTCTGTATCCGGAGAGGATCGATTCCTGTTTTAAATTAAGAAGACACCCCTTATACCATAAGAGAACCATTCTCTTATCACCTCACATTTATTTTTAACAATATTTTTATTGATTAACCTGGGTTATTCTTGAATTTATGGAAGCATCCAGACTAATCTTCAAAAAGAAATACAATCCACAAATAAACCCTCTCTTCGGAGATTCAAATGGACCTTAAAGTCTTAAATAATGAACTTATATCAACGTGGCCACATTTGAAGTTAATAATTTCGCATTAAAGGGCAATCGACACTTAGTCCATCCTCTGATAGAAACCACTATACCACCACGATGTGTTTTTTTTCTCCTTAGCAATATTCTGTTCTAGTGTATGCCATTACTCATCTACAAAAAGGTGCAGGATACAAAAGTTTTACGGGTTATGGCACCATCTCCGGTCATTTATATACATATTTGTGGCATTCTCTGTAAGACTCCTTTAAGTAAACAAAAACACAATTCACTTGCATGAAAATGGAAAAATAAAAAACAGATGGGGTCAATCAACGTAAAATCCATGAGAATCAACTGAGAAATGTATAATAACCCCAAAATCACCTCATCATCAGAAAAATCATGAGAAATAATAAAACCAACTTTATCATCACAAATAAAAACATGCGAGCAATATGCCGATGACGCAAAACGTAACCGCATTACGGACAGAACCAAATGTTTGCAAAGCAAACGACGCGTCCGCAGGAGAATCATCATCAGAACTATCACCGTCTTCCTTCTTCCTCTTCGACTTCGATACCGTGGGAGCCGGAGCCGGGGCAGGAGGACGAGGGTCAAAAACTTGCTGAGGAAGCAAGACCTTGTCAACCTGATAAACAGCAAGCTGTCCATCGCTATAGATATTTCCGGAGACGGTTGTGTTGGTTACACCGGAAGTGATATTTACGGTATTGCCACTGGTTGTAATATTGAGAGGGAAATGTCCTTCGGCGGAGTCACCAGCCTGAGTTCGGAGAGGGTTACTTATTGTTTGGAAGTTTGAGGAAGAGACGTAACTTGGTATGACATGAAACTGAACTAGCTCTACTTGTTGCTCGTCCGTTAAGGAATTTAGGGTTCCGGCTTTGAGACTGGAGAAGGAGGAGTCGCTCGGTGCGAAAATAGTGATGCCGTTGTCGGAGTTGTTGAGCTGTCCATAGAGTTGGTTGGCAACGCCGGTTGATTTGAGTAGTCGGATGAAAACCGTGAATTGGCCTGCTTTTTCTAGGATTTTGGTGACATTTGTGGGTCCCGCTGGGGCCGGAGCCGCGGCTGGCTGTGATAGGGTTCCGGGAGTGGCTGCGAGGAGGAATAGGACGGTGGAGAGCAGGAAGAAGAAGGCAGGATGTTCCATGGTGGATCTGTGTGTTTGTGAGTGTTGATGTGGTTTTTCTTTGTGTGAGATACGAGTTTATAGGAAGTAGTACGGGTTATAATTAAATGGAGAAAATTAAATGGTTAAGAGGTCACATTTTACAACTAAATTGATAGTTAACAATAATGATGATTTGGATTATTATTTTATTTTTTTGGTGTGTGAAATTTCCATCATATCTTGTCAGATGAATTGTTTCACTTTCACCTCTTGGCAAAACTATTTTGTATATAATTTTTTTTGGGTTTAGAGTAATGATTTTTTGGGATCAAAGAAGATGATGAAAACATTTATTAAATGTTTATCCCATGCATGGGGTTCAAAATATTAATTTACATTTAAAATAGCAAATAAACTAAGGCGGTGATGTGAAAATTATATAGGATTTGCTTCAATAAATAGTTCAATTAAGTAATGATTGGTTTGAAATTATTAATAGCAAGCAAATCCCATGTATTGGTTCTAAATATTCCGATTATGTATATGTAAAAATATGAGATTTGCTTAAAAAGATAATTAAGTAATGAAGTCCTAATTGATAACCTTTTAACAAACGAATCATTCCTGTCTATCATGATAACAAATTTGAGTTTTCTCAAGACTGTATGTTTATATAGATTTTTGTAGAAAAAAAATTATGATCTTAAAAAAAGAAAATAATTTTTATATTGGTCTGACTTATTAAAAAAGAAAACAATTTATAGTGATTATTAAATTATTATATTTCTATTTCGTTACAGCGGTGATAATGTGTGTATTTAGTATTTACACACAGTATGTATTTATGAGGTTCTTCATAGGTTTACATAGAATCATTACTTTGTTTGTAATTATCAAATCCTCTGTCTGAAAAGGTGGGAGGGATAATGGAGGGTGTGGTATATGATAATGGAAGGAGCAACTTGCAAGTTTGCTTGAAAATTACGAAAAAGCAAACAGATCAATTGATTTGTGGTGGGCTCTCTGCAATTTTAAGCATATTTCACATTTAAGAGCTTGAGTGTTTATTTTATTTCGTTTGTAGTAATGTTGCAATGTATCACAACATTCACTTGATATGATTTAACTTAATTCATATAAAAAAAGCGTCAACAATACTCTTATCCGTTCCAATGTTTAATCCAAAACCCTTTCGCTAAAATTGTTCGGACATATTTTAATTTTTTTTCTGTGGGCGAAACGCACTGTATTATAGAATTGATAGATAAGAATCCAAGGATTCCCATTATAGGACAATAGTTTCTTAAGCGGTGAGGAATCCGCACTTAACTTTTTTTTGGTGCAACACTTTTCGTTTATTTTCGCCATTTCTCTAGGAATCGTGCTCCACCATTTTGAAATTTCATTTCCAGCATAATTTCATTAATAAAGAAAACGTTATAGATCGCAATTGATGACAATATAAAAAAAAAAATCATTTGTACGTTGTAATCTAATGTCAACATAAATAAACTCGAATAACGTAAACATATATAAGTCTATAATTTCTGAAGGTGGGGTTATTGTAAGTGTAAGTCGGGCCAAATGAAAGCAACGCTGTCATCCTACATTTCTACTATGATGTGTATGCTTTTATCAGATGTGATTATGATTGGCATCTTCTCATCTGCTTAAATAGTACTATATTAATAAATAATCTCATGTATAATCTCAACGATGATCAATTGTTTCTTTAGATTTGTAGTTCTAGCTAGAGTCCTACGATGCAACAAAATATAGTTCTAGACTGCTTGAATTGCATGTATTTTTCTTTTCATTATTAAAGTAACAAGTTTCTGTGAGTTGTGCATATATATTATTTCGGTTAATAAAAATTAATCTCTTGGGCTAGATTACAAATTCGAGATTTGAACGAGAATATAACCGTGGAAGCTAAAAGATAACTCCAAAGAAAACATACAACGATTTTGAGTTCGTTGTTGGATAAGTTCATTCATTTTTCCTCCTCCTAAATTATATGGCCCAAGCTAGAGTTTTATTTCCCAAAAATATCGCCATTAGCTTAAAACAAGTTAAACTAATTACACTAAACATATGTTATCATTATAAAATATATATGTGAAAGATCAAAGAATAAAAAAGATCATTTATGTATATGTTATCTGTATTTAATATTAATGTGAAAGATTAAAGAACGAAAAGATCATTTAAAAAATTTGTACTTCTTACTAATTTAAGTTATATTGTTTTAACCGGAGACATTACAGATTACTTAAACCAAGAAGAGAGTCATTGATCAGCCATGTCTCCGTTCCCCTAAAAATCAGCCATATCATATGCTCATTCCATATGCATTCCCTCCAGAGAGAAAACAAACTTCACATCTCTTGTTTATATCTCACTCACCGCAAAAATAAAATAAACCTCAAATTTTTGCAATCCTCCATTCCCATAACCATATAAGCCCGGGTTTCCGAGATGAATATCCAAGAAGAAGTTAGCGAATTCACTAAAATCTTCAATGGTTTGATGAGCCTAATGCGAAGATTCATATTCAGAGTTCTATGCGTCGGTCCAATCCCTAATCACATCTCATTCATCATGGATGGAAACCGCAGATTCGCCAAGAAACATAATCTTAAAGGCCTAGACGCAGGACACAGAGCCGGTTTCGTATCCGTAACATACGTTCTTCAGTACTGCAAAGAGATTGGTGTACCTTATGTCACACTCTACGCGTTTGGTGTCGATAATTTCAGGAGAGAGCCTGAAGAAGTCAAGTGTATGATGGATCTGATGCTGGAGAAAGTTGAGCTAACGATCGATCAAGCTATCTCCGGGAATTTAAAGGGCCTGAGAGTGATCTTTGCCGGTGACTTGAATTCGTTAAACGAGCGTCTTAAAGCTGCAGCACAGAGACTGATGGAAGTCACGGAAGAGAATCGAGGTTTAATGGTTGTGGTTTGTGTTGCTTACAGCACAAGTCTCGAGATTATTCACGCTATTCGTGAATCTTGTGTTAGGAAGTGTGAGGATGGAGATAGTCTTCTAGTTTTGGAGGTGAGTGATGTTGAAGAGTGTATGTATACATCAATCTTTCCGGATCCGGATCTCGTAATAAGAACGGGAGGAATAGATCGGCTGAGTAACTTCATGACTTGGCAGACTTCAAGGTCTCTACTTCATACCACGGCGGCTCTTTGGCCGGAGTTAGGACTCTGGCATTTGGTTTGGGCCATTCTCAAATTCCAGAGGATGCAAGATTACTTGCAAAAGAAGCAAAAGCTCGACTAAAGTTAAACCCTAGCATGAACTCTTACCCTTTGTGTTTGAGTTGCATATTCTTGAGGTACAAGAAACAATATATCGGAACGAGAAAACAGATGAAAATCCTTTTTTATTATGTATTGGATTCAAATAAAAACGGAAAAGACCCAAAACATCGCGATTTAACGATGCTAATTAAAACACTACAATTAGAGGCATAATTTAAACACATTTCGATAAATAAAAACAAACAAATCTTTGAAGATTTTAGAACCTAGCCACTCCAGGACCAGGTTTGCCTTGGAACCTGCATACATTACAGAGTGGTGAGAACAGAGAAGGAGTCTGATACTTGTCTTCTCCACCCATCATTGGCATCGGGACTCCGATCTTAACCGGACTAACGTATCCAGGCCGATATGTTTTCCCCAAAACGCCCTCGACGAGATCACTCAGGTTAAAGAACTTAAACTGAGTCTCTAGATGTGCAAAAACATCATCTTCAGGCAACTGATAGTTATGAACTCTATCTTCCTCTTTCCCTATTGGTCTAACCTGAATATCCATCTGAACAATCCCAGATACCGTGACTCTTACGTTATTCCTCTCATCTGTTCTCTCGACAACAACTTCCCTTTGTTTAAGATTGGTACTCCACTCTGCTTCACCTCCTGTCGGGACTTCAACTTCTTCCCCGTTCCATCTCACAACAAGAGAGTCTACAGAATCGTCCCAAGACGAAACCTTCTTCGCCGCGATGACTAGGTTGTGACTATCGAACATGACCGAGAAGGCCTGAACCCATGTAAAGTCTCTGGTCCTACCAGAAGGTCTTGTACCAATAAAATGTGCATTGATTTGAAGATTCTCGTCAGAAACGATGGCGAAGTTCCCGTCTTTGTTTCCATGGAAATAGAACATCACTCCATCTCCTCCCACAAATCTCGGATCGTAACATAATGAACCATACCCATTGCAGTTTGCTTTCCTCCCTGCTCAACAACACGAACCAATCAACATGTGTTTGGAATCTCACATCCATAAAGTTACAAACTTAACCGAATTTTTTTTTGGGATTTGGGACTTACATTTGCAGGTGACTTCACATTTGCTGCTACAATCAATGAAACAGGCCTTTTCCTTCTTGTTCATCTTAGGTTTCCTTTCGGGGCATTCCTTGGGACAAGTGAGGATCTTCTGGTTACAGTATCCTCTCGCCAAGCATTGAACTCGCTCTTGGCCTGAGCCAAGTGGAGACAACACCTTGTAGTTCGTGGAAGCCGCGTCATAAGCACCTTTCTTCCCTTTCTCAGTTGCTGAAACCGCCAAAACAGTGACAAGAACGATGAAAACCACAAGGAGCACTCGTGACATATTTTTCTTTTATTCCAGATGGTAACTTCTAGAGAAAAGAATCAGTCTTTTGTTTCAGATTCTTTTTGTATTTTGATTTGTGAGAAGTGGAGGGAGTGTTCTTATAGATCAGAGAGGCTGGAAGTATGCAGCAGAGAGCGGCTTAATTAACGGTCCAGATTTGATCAAACCACATGAAGAATCGAAGACCGTGTAAGAAACAGCTTCGACTTTTGTTTATTAAATCCTTTCGGACAAACCACCACTCGATTCTAAACCTTGACCTGAATATTTAATTAAACAGAGGAGAAAAAACAAAAGATAATTTTGGTAAAAACAAAAGTGTGAATCCATTAGACCTTTTTTCTGAGGACATACGGTTTGCTATATCAAATATGGTATTCATCAAGAGATTTGGTCAATCAATAAAAAGGGTTGCTCATTTAGAAATGTAACGTGAAAAAGTTGATGCATTCTGTAGAATGTTGTGTTAGTAGATAATTTACAAGTAATATGGTTTATTTTCAAGTTGCTGAAACGCTTCAGAAACACACGTTTGAACTTTAAAATGCGTCTACATCTTTTTTTACGTTGATGTATACATACAAATATATGCGTTATGACTTTGATGAGTTCGTGTAAAAATATATTTGACAAATGAAATGGTGGGTTTACTTCTTCTGATTTGCTGATCAAAGAAAGATACCTGCACAACTTGTTATAAACAATTTAACGAATATGTGTCATCACTTTCATGTAGAAGTTTCAATGGCTTTTCTTGTGGTAAACATGAGACTGAACGAAAAAAAAAAAAAAATTATATCTTAGTACATCCACAAAGACAGAAATATTTTGATTATTTTTTCCTTAATCAGTTTAAAATTATCCACAATTTAAGCGCTCATTTGCATACAAGAAAATGATTCAACGCGTATATCGTAGAGCCTCTCAGAACTTAAACCTACAATTTTTAATTATGAAATATCACATGTCTTATTAAACGTAGAGAACTAAAAGATTTGTTAAAACCAATTTCTCTCTTTAGAAAATTAGGTGGTTTCCTATGTCTATATGTTTGTATGGATGGCTATTGGCTGTATTTAGAATGGAACGCTTGATCAAATTGGAGAGAAAATCGGCTAAATGAGAGGAGATCACACAATGATTCCTCACAACATAATAATGCAACCTAAAGGAAAATGATCAACATATGAAGATAAATTAGTTAAAAGGAATACTATTTAAACATTTCAAAATAACATTTGGAATCTTGTAGACATTTCCATCTAATAGATTTACCAAAATTACTGACAAAAGCTTTTTTTGAAAAGAGAGTCCACAATTACTGGCAAAACATATATTTACAGTATAACATTTCAATTTTTTTACATATCTCTGCGTGCCATGGATTACATATGTTTTCCCACAATATCTACTATTCGTAGATCAAGGACGAGAAGCTAGTGAGAACCATTGAAGACGGATCTACACATGCAATTTATTCATGATACGAAAATAATTTCAAACCACGAATGGTTGCAATTAACTAATCATTATTGCGGAGTTGACATGATATAATAATTTCATATGATTATAGTTTTATAATATGGTATTTGAAGTCATGTACTCATGTGATGTGTAACATAATTTAGTTTCCTTGGATCACATGAACCGATGCCTAGGAAATTGCTAGCTTCTTTTTTTATTAATACTGACTTATTTGGTTACTTAAATCTGAATTTTGGTATTGGTTTATAAGTTTTAGCGAAAAGAGAGTCTTTTAAGCATCTCCAGCTGTTCTTCAAAACCCCCAAAAAGACACTTGCTTCTAAATGAAGAATATACCAAAAAAAAACTGGATCCAAGAAATACAATGGCAAATTAGAGATGCATTAATATAGACACAATATAGTTTGTGTACTTATTATTTAAACGTATTCGTATATAAAACACAACAAAGCAACAGGGATACACTAAGAAATCAAGGGTTTTGCTTCTGGCGTGAGAAACGTCTTACATTTCTTAAACCCTCAAAAACATCACAAACGAGCCAAATGTTGTCTTCGTGGCTCTTATTACATTACTTTTTATGAATATAAAATATTGCCGGAGACAAAACAGTTAAAAATACGAATTTTTCATGTAACTTTTTAAAAATAATAGAAGTTTCAATATTTCTTCATTCTTCTTCTCATTAGATATCAGCAGAGAGTGGTTCTTCTTGGGGCTTAAACCTGCAGAGTCTGCAAGTCGGCGAGAAGAGAGAAGGCGTTTGGTATTTGTCTTCTCCTCCCATCACAGGCATTGGAACACCAGTCTTGGCGGTGCTGACGTAATCAGGACGGTAGGTTTTCCCCAAAACACCCTCGACTAGCTCGCTTAGGTCTAAGAACTTGAACTGAGTCTCAAGATGGGCAAAAGCATCATCTTTCGGCAACTGATAGTTGTGAACTCTGTTCTCTTCTTTCCCTATAGGTCTCACTTTGATGTCCATCTGAACAAGACCAGAGACAAGTACTCTCACGCTGTTTCTCTCGTCGGTCCTTTCGATGACGATCTCTCTTTGTCCCGAAATTTTCCTCCATTCGGATTGTTCGTCTTCAGGTAATGTGATGAGTTCATCGTTGTATCTGAGAGAAAAGGCGTCAGAACTTTCATCCCATTGAGACACTCTATTGGCTGTGATCACGAGCTTGTGGTTTTCGAACATGACATTTAGGGCTTGAACCCATGTGAAGTCTCTGGTTCTTCCAACGGGTCTAGTACCAATGAAGTGGGCGTTGATCTGGAGATTGTTGTCTGAAACGATCGCAAAGTTTCCTCCTTTGGATCCATGGAAATAGAACATCCTACCGTCTCCTCCGACAAATCTAGGGTCGTAGCACAGAGAACCGTAGCCGTTGCAGTTCGTTTTTCTCCCTGTACGAAAGAAGAAAATCGGAATAAAGACACGTTACGTGGCTTATAAGTAACCCTTCCTTGTACGACGGTAACCAATCGACAGCTGAAATCTATGTTCTTGATACATGGAATCCGGATAACGATATTACTTGTGCGACAAGCAAAACTGAATCTTAAACGAAGGAGACCAATTGAGTAGAATGTACTTACATTTGCATGTAGCTTCGCATTTGCTGGTGCAGTCAATGAAGCAACCTTTAGTGTTTTTGTTCTTCGTGGGCTTCCTCTTGGGACATTCACCAGGACAAACAAGAGTCTTGTAATAACATGCACCCTGACCCTGACACATCGCCTGCTCTTGTCCTGTAGGCAACGGTGAAAGCATCCTGTATCTCGCAGCCGCTTCACTCTGCTCCTTGTCCTTCTTCTCTTTCTCCTTCCTCTCTTTTTCCTTCTTCTCCTTTTCCTTCCTTTCCTTGTCCTTTTTCTCCCTTTCCTCCTTGTCCTTCTTCTCCTTCTCCTTCTTGTCCTTGTTCTTCTTGTCCTTTTCGTCCTTGTCCTTCTTTTCCTTGTCCTTCTTGTCCTTTTCGTCCTTATCCTTCTTTTCCTTCTCCTTGTCCTTTGGACCGTTACCATTACCTTTGCCTTTGCCATCATCTCCTCCTTCACCCTTGTCTACTTGTCCATCATGCCCGCTGCCGTTATTACCGTTGCCTTTGCCACCATCGCTCTCAGCAATGACAATTTCGGTCAAGAGCAGCAATGCGAAGAGAGCGACAAGCACATATGACTTTCTGTGCTCCATCTCTCAAGTTCAAGTCTTCTTCTTTGGCTTCTTCTTATTTAGCTTCTTCTTTAGTTTCTCAAGATGTTTTTGTGTGGTGGAATGTTGTTGCAGGAGGAGGGATTTTATAGAGTGAAGAAAGAATTGAGTTGACTAATTAAAACCTCATATAATATCCCTTGCTTCATCTTAAGAAAGAAGCTGACTCTTTGTGTTCATCTCAAGTCAAAAAGACTACTTGATGAAGCTTCAACATCAAAACTCTTAGCTAGAAGATTAATTTAGTTTTATAAAAAAATGGACGTACGTAATAATCAGTTCACATTCTCATAAAAATAGTAGAAATCGAACCACTATAACAAGTTGGTAACTACCGATACGCTTTTATTCTGTGTTACTTCTATCTAATTTCAAAATTTTCACCGTTTTTTTCATGAAGTAACTTGCTATTATAACGGAATCATTATGTACAGGAACCCAATACTTCTCCATAAAACTTTTATGAAAAAAAGAATCTAATTAAAACTTTTATGAAAAAAAGAATCTAATTGTTTGTCCTTGATGCCTTTATGTGCAAGAAACGAGCAAGCTAGAACGTGAGGCTGCCTTAAATGAAGAAGAAAGCCCTCATGACTGTAAATGTGTGCATTTTAAGAAACTTTTCTTGACTTTCATTGGTCCACAAGCCGCCCACTGTTACCGGCTTTCACCTTTTCGAGGCACTTAAGAAATGTCAAACGCGCCAAAACAGTTGACCGGTTTATTATAAACCAGTTTAGTTTCTGAACTCTTGAACCGAAAAACCAAGTTGAGTTAAAACTACATTAAAGTCTTCATTCAAAAACCTAACCGAGTTATACTATCAAAGTCTTGTTCTGCTCTGTGACTAACTTGTGTCTTAGAAGCTGCCAGTTTCTTAAGATCAAATTCTTGGCCGAAGAGCAGTCACAGTTCACAAGGCACAAACAAAACTGAACCAAGGAAATCGGTTTGATTAAACGGTATACAAAGTTGTGTCAAGAAACAAGTACATGACTCACTGTGAACTTTTTTATGTCTGCTAAATGCAAACTAGCTTGCATTTTCTTTCCAAAACATCAAAAGAATCCGACACTTTCTATAATTTTTATTTCAAGATAAGTGTCTTCTCTCTATTTAGTTATTGAAAAATAGGAAGATCAGGCTTAGCTTGCTCGGTACCAACGCTGGTTTCTCCAACAGAAACAATAGTGCTACTAGTGCTTGAAGAAGCTCCTTGTTCGATCTCTTTCGTCATCTTCATGAAGTAACTGTGCCTGTGAAAAACATTGACCAGAAAGAGTGAAATCCAAGCATATCAGATCATAATAACCATTGCCAAGAAATTAAAAGACAAGGAAAAGAATTAAAGTAATTACCATCGCGTGTCTGCGGTTAACTCGGGATGAAACGCAGTTGCTAGCAAGTTTCTTTGCTTCACAGCAACAATGACTTGCGTCTCTGGAAGAGCATCTTCCTGAAAAAAAAAATGAAACGAACAAAGACGAGATTCATACATGTCCTCATAAAAGAACGCAATCATTTCATGAGCATTGGTTCAAAATGAAGCAAACCTCTTGGATTTGTACAGTGGAGCTTGAATACAAGACCTTGTTCGATGGGACGGGATAATGCGCTAAGACTTCGACACCAGGGCCAACATCGAGAACAGCTGGAGCACGTATGAACACTCCTCGGTATGTCTCTGGCCCACCTTCTTTAGATGTTAGTAGAGGTACTGAGATATCAGCTTCAAAACTTTGAATCTACACACCAATAATAACTTTGATATCAAGATATTACCACCTTTTGTTGTTGAAGAACAATAATCTAAGATATTTTCATATGTTTATGATCTTATTTAATACCATTTACAAAACCGAGTGTTCTATATGACTGCATCACAGCTCATACCGAATGTTAGCAGTCTCTTGTTGACATTTCGCAAGTAAAATGGATTTCCAAAAAGACATAGTTTTTACCTGGCTGCCAAAGAAGTTTCTATGCACGGTGCAATCAAGGCCACCGACTAATTCTTGACCTCCCTCCTTCTGACCTGAGAGTTTTTTCAACATAATTCTCGTTTATGTTTTTAATAATTTCGCTACAACAATTGGTAGGAAGATAAATTCAAAGTACTCACCAACTGCTCTGTCTGCCAAGAATATAAGACCAGCGCATGTCCCCCAAACAGGTTTTCCTGTCTTAACAAACGCACGTAGAGCCGGGAACTTCAAAGAAACAAATGAACGAAAATTAGAACATAGAAGAGAGACTTGCAGACTGTCTGTCCTCAGGAACCACTAAAAACTGTACAAGAAAAATCAAATTTAAACAAAGTTAAAAGAGTAAAATGACACGAAAATCATTTCACAGGATCATCATCTAATCAACGAGTAGCTCCTTCAGACTGGTATCGTCGACTAAGCCACAAGGGTCACAGTGACAAACATTAAACATAAAACAGAGAAACCACAAAATTGACACACCACTTATGTACTTATAATAGTAAAATGAAACTTAATCTCAAAAAGTCGTCAACTTTCAATCTCAAAAGCCAATTTTTTTTGGACAATACTAACTAAATTCTTCAGGAACTAGAGACGATAAGACTCCATCAAACCACATATTTTCCAAACTTAATACAGAAACCATTTCTCCAACAAGATCAGAACTATGGAACAGACAAAAAATTCCAAAATTCAGAACTTTCCCGATTAGTGGTAAACGCCAGATTCGTTTAAACACAGCAAAAACGTATAAAAGAAGGAGCCTTTCATAGTTTCACCAAAGTGGGTCCTCGTAAAAAACATTAAATTCCATTCCAAGAACAATTTTGGATTCTTAGAGAGACAGAGAGAGAGGACCAGGTTATGGTACTCGGCGAGTTTGGCCATTGTGGTGCTCTCTCCACCGGGAATTATGAGAGATGAAACGGTGAGAAGCTGCTCCGCCTTCCTTATCTCGATACCTTGAACGCCGAGCCGCCTCAGAGCCGCGATGTGCTCATTGAATGACCCTTGCAAAGCTAAAACCCCGACGGTCATTGCGGCGGCCTGATGAGAGAGAGAGAGAGAGAGAGAGAGAGAGAGAGA
>ASZH01045233.1:0-15024 GCA_000411075.1 Sisymbrium irio | reverse complement strand
ATAATGGCGAGTCTTGGTGAGATCTTATGTCTGCCCAAAGGTGCTTTCTGCCCTCTTCCTGATTTGCTGCATAAATAAAACTGCAGAAAAATTCCTCATCCCTTCCTTCCAGCAGCACTGAGACTGTAACCATTTGATCACTCTTAAAAATGGGAGTGACTCGGACGTTACTTCTCCAGAGAATCCAAATTCGCCCAAGCCTATGATGTTCATAGTTTGTGAGAATAGACCAATCTTTGAATACTGAATTTTGCAGATTTACAGCTTTCTGTTCCTTTACTCTTGTTTCCAAAAGACCACCAAACATAATGTTATTAGTATCAATCCACTTACGAATGACGGAATGTTTTGTTGATTTGTTTAGACCACGCACATTCCAGAAGAACCCCGACATATTAATGTTTGGTGGTTTTCCGGCTCTGAACACCAGTTTTTATTCTGGCAGATTGAGCTTCAGAGTTTATGAGCTTATGGTTTGTCTTGGATACACAAGGGAGACTAAGGCGAATTCCTGCACTTTAAAGGTGCTTATCTGTCGCAAGTTGGCATGACTCGGCTGTGTTTTGTGGGATATGTTGCAGCACTTCCCCTTCCTCCATTTCCTCCTCCTCTTGATTACTATGGTGAGAGTCTCTTTCCTCCTCTTCCACATCAGCAAGGATCGTGAACCGGGATGCTGAGATAATAGGCATATTATCTGTCGCGATGTCCGTAGTTCCGTGTGGTTTGCTTGTTTTACCTGGAGAGACAGCACTCCAGCCATCACTTTCGATTTTTTGGTTCTCAGTATTCTTGTCTTCTGTAAGGGGCCTAGTTTCCAAGACGATCCTGCGATCCATATCTAAATTTGTCACCATATTTGAGCTTGAGTATGGGTTTTCTGCTTCCTTCGCAGGACAGGTTGGTGTCTTCTCTATGGTCTCTGCATTTGGTGTTTTTTCAACTTCTCGACTGAGTATTTCTGTTACTACCTTGCTAGCAACACACTTGTTCGCTGAATGGCCCCACTTCTCACATGTATCACACTTTTTTGGTAGCCAGAGATACATAAACTTCACTGTTTTCTCCACTCCACGAAGTGTGAACTTGTGAGCCTCTGGGAACTGTTTTGATATTTCGGCTTCAACAAAGACTTTTGCTTCATCAAACTTTTTGCAGAGCTCAGTGTCTGGGTGAAGACGTTTCGGGTGACCCACTGCGCTAGCAATGAAACCTAGGCATTCCCAAGAGAACATCGAGGATGGGACGTTTTTCAGAGTGATCCACATTGGGATTGTAGTGATCTCCGGTTGGTTCTGCTCGTCGTTGGGTGCCCATTTAGATACAATCATTGGAACATCAGCGATATTCCACATGCCTCGTCGCAGGACCCTCGATCTGACTGTCGGATCGCTTATTCTGAATTTCACGGTTTGGTTATCACACTCAAATACGTCTATCTTCACTGTCTTGTCCTCCAAGGGCCAGATCTTGTTTACAATGACATGAACTTTTACTACATGTGGAGCAGATGATAGGAATCTTCCCACTAGTAGGTTCTCCCACAGAGGAGCATCTTCGAGAATTGATTCTGGAACCTCAGCTATTGCATAACCGTCAATGACAGTAGAATGCAGTTCGTGTTTCGAAAGGGATTTCTTATTACGGGCGATATGAGCCCATGATTTTTGTTCAGCCTCTGCGCTTACTTGTTGTTGAGAATTTCCAGCTTCCACTGGCGTTCCAATGGTGTCGACTCCTGCGGCAGAGCCCCCGGCGTCCATTACTTACGGCGAAATTTTCCGAAAACCCTAATCGCCAAAAAATCTCCCTGCTGATGTGTCAAAACCCTTTTTAGTTTCCTCTAATGCTGCTAAACTTTGAATTTCAAATAACTTAACTTTTAAACAGGAAATTCCATATATGGTATAGGAAACCTTTTCTACCTCTGACGTTGATATATCCTACACGAACATTTGGACAGAGCTTTCTTCTCTCTGACAAAACACTAACCATCACTTCGCGGTCAACTCTAAGTATCTTGATCGAAGACTGTACCACGTGTTACTCTTTAATTCGTTTCCAGCCCCAAGCTCCAGTTTTGGTTCTTTGTGCTTAATTAGAGTTTTCATTTGGTGATTTCAAACAGAAAATTTTGTTTTTAGTTTGATTTGATTGTTCACAAGTTACATTGTTTAGTTTTGCAACTCTTATATGATCTTCGTTGCATTTCTTCATCGAATCTTTACACTGTCCTTATCACGTTGTGAATAGACTGTTTTTGTTTTGTGGGTTACAAAGAAGAAACAGGTATAACCAAGGGAGGAGGAATGTGAGGTTACCTGAAAGAGCTTCCAAAGAGAGGATAGTATTAGAAGAGCAGTATATGTCTCTTACATTGATTAGAGTGTAAGTTACCAGAATATTTTTTCGATTTTGCATGATTGTGATTTTACATTCTTCTTTCCAGTTAGGTGACTGAGGAAGTCTAAGCTGCCTTTTTCAGTAGCTATGGACAGGTAAGTTGGAATCCGTAAGCTTTATTATTGTAAGTTTTTCTTTCATTTTTCCTGGTGAAGCAACATTGCAATTACAGATTTTATATTAACACATTATAACCAAATAGGTGAAAAGAATAGTGATGAGATTGACAAGAAGGAATCGACACAAACGACAGAAAATGAGACCGTAACAGACCAAAACTGTGAGACCAAAACTGTGAAGATCCAAGAGACGCCAAAACAGAGAGGCATCGCCTGAAGTAACAACGGTCCAACCATACAAAATCTTAGAAAACTATGAAAATGTCATTTTCTGAGCTTCTTTCCAATGTTCTTTTCCTAAAAGATATCACTCAATGGGGAGGTTCTACAACTTTTTCATTTAATCTCAGCAATCTATTTGGCTGACTAATTCCAATAAATTAAAACAATATTGAAAGGCAGATGAATACGCACCAGGAAATATATGTGAACGTCATATATTTGTGGACGTTCTGAAATATATGTGAACGTCGTACTTCTGAGTCTCAATTTTACTTCTTGCATTTTATTTTGTTACATTTCTTTCTTTATAAATCAGAAACCTAAATTTATTTGCTCTTAATAAGACTAATTTGTATGTCGCATCTCTAATGTGTAATCTTTAATTTCTGATGGGATCAATGCTTAAGTACTACTCAGTGCATTCTTTACACTTCAGAAATATTTAAGTTTTTACAAATTATAAAACTTTAGTTAAGATTAGTTATTTAATCTTCTTAAAATATAGAAGACATTAAGAAAATATTTCCTGCTGCATCAATCATAACCACCGTCCAAAATAATAGATGAACATAGTATAAAAATTCCGTCCAAAAGATGAGAATGTCCACGAGGAATCTGCCCTACCAAGGAGGTTTTGAGGGTACTACTATAAGTAATTATTTAACGGTCGTATATATTGTCATCAAGACAACGAGAAACAGTTTTATTTCCTATAATTCTCTGGCGTTCAAGTCAAACAACTAAAAAGAATAATTATCATGATAGTTTTGGTGGGGTTTTAGTCTAATTATTAATATACCATTATGCTATTCTAGTGGTGTTAACGATGGGAGAAGTAATCTTTCAGTTTCAGGGATAGTGGAATTGGAACTTCCTCCCTAGATTGGATCTTTATAGTCTCTCAATAGTATTTTACTTTGTTTATACCCCGTTCATTCAGCATAGGTCCTTGTTGACACGACAACAGGTGGGTACTACCAGGTCAATCATATAGCATTCTCGGTCAGCATGCACTAGCACTAGCAGGTAGGGTTGGATGTTCAGATATCTTTTTGAGTTCAGTTTGAATAATTTGGATTTTCGGATATTCGTATTTATAAATATAAAATATATCCAGATATTTGTTATTTTCAATTCGAGTTTGGTTGGTTTCATCCAAATTCAGTTTGGATTCGGATATCAATAATATAAAAAAAATAAAAAATAGTTAAATTTAAATAAATTTTTGGTTAAGTTACAATTATAATAATGTATTTTCATATTTTAATTTTGATTATTTTGTACTAAAATAATTCATAATTTTAAATTATAATATTAAATATTTGAGTTATTATAAGTCTAAATATAATATTTTAAATATATATTTTGAATATTTTAGATATTCATTTGGTTTTCGGTTCGGTTTGGATTCAGATTCGATTTTTCAGATATCGAATATCAGATATATGAATTTAACAATTCGGGTTCGGTATTATTTTTATGGATTGTTTTGGTTCCAAATTTGGAGTCGGATATTTTACCCAACTTTATTAGCAGGCATGTCAATCTTGGAAATGGTTATAGCATACGCTCACGTGGCATTTCCTTATTGAAGAATGTATCATTCTCACCGATACTTTAATTATAATTTTGCCAAAAAAAAAAAAATATTTTTATGATTTCAATTTAAAATTATTTTATGGTTTAGCATGAGCTCCCGATTCGTACATTTCATCATAGTTCATTTGTATCTCGATGGCTTTCCCGTTTATTTTATCATCATTAAAGAGGGGAAACAATTTTCTAAACATAAAATATTATATTATGAACCAACGTAGGTCGGATACCAGCGTACAAAACTAAAAGTAGTCTTGCAGCTCTACCCCTATTACACCCCCGATTCAAGTTAAGAACTTCAAACATAACTCCATCGTAGTATTATGGATACACGCATGACAGACACCAACATATATCCCTTACCCAAACCACGACACGCACGGCTCATTATTTATTGCAGTTTCAGTGACTTAAAGACGCGCACACACACGAGGACTAATCCTCTATTCTTCGGTCAAGAGATGTTCATCGATCTCTTTAGAGATTGCAACACATAACTGGAGGAGAGTTTCAGGGTCTCGTACTCAAGGTGCCAGTACGCAACACTACCAGACCCTCCATGCTTAGGGGTCGCCTGGATAGTTATCACAAAGCTTTTGTATTCTTTCATTAGATCACCTTCTATAACCCTGAACGTGATCAGGTTCTTCTCCGGCTCCAGTGCCTCGACCCTCTCCTTGGCCACCTTTGCCTCTCCATCTGCTCCAATTGTTTTAAGTTTTTTTTTTTTTAACATAGGATATTGGGCATTTACTAATAGGCGTAAATGTTGTTTTCAAAAACATAAACATGTATGCATATGTACGTAATCATCGTATTACTACTCTCATCGTCATGTTAATCAAGATTTGAGATCTGTTTCTGTTCTAAGCAATTTTGTTTTTGTTCCATAATTAAAAGATTAGGTTAGGTGTCGCTTTAGGAGTTATAAAACAAATTATATATATTGATAAAGTTGACTTGCCATGAACGTAGTTCCAGATGAGCACTGAACCGACTTTGCCCCAGTCGCCTTCGTGTAGCTCACAATTCTGGATGTTGCCTGGAGTTGCTTTGGACACGTGGTGTGGCCTTCCTCCAAACATGTGATGGAACTTTCCGGCCGGAGCTTTGATTTCCACATCTGCCTCAAGCTTCCCCACCAAACTAGCCGCCTCTGTCATGATTTTTGCTTACTCTAAGAAAAGAAAAACGTTAAGATTTTTAGTGATGAGTGAGTTATTTTGTGATTCCTTTAGCCTCTATAAGTAGAGGGATGAGTGAGCAAGTGTCGACGTTAAAACGAAATTTTGTTCATTAAATTAATACCATGATTAGTTTTGTGGCCCTATGGTGATCAGGATCCCTTTATAAAACTCACCTGCCCAATATTTTCTAAGTTTATCCTGACAAACTATATATGCGTTGCTCACAAAGTGATTGATTTATATTGATATTATTCTTCAATCGCAACATTCACGGTGTTCCTATCGCTCTCGAGTCTCGACTTTCTCCTTCCGCCGCTCCAATTGGTGACACAATACGATTTAGATAAAAAAGGCAGTAAAAAATGCCCAAAAATGATGATAATAAATCTCCCAAACATAAAACTAGAAAAACACAGTATTATATAATAATTCATTTTAGGTCTTTTATTAGCATATATATAATATATATTTTCAAAATACTATCAAATTTTTAATTGTCATTTTAAAATAAAAAATTTCGGTGTTTTCAAATTTTATAACTTTTTAATTTGGAGAAAAAATCATATTTGAATCCCTATATCCTGAAATTTTACAACTTATTCTAACTAATTCTCATATTTCTTATAAATAATTGATCAAGAAGTAAATGTCTATATCCATATGTGATAGGTGAAAGTGTATTTTCTGGATTAGAAAAGGACGAAGGTGTGGAGATGATGCTGATGTTGTGATTAATTGCTTCCAGTTTATACTCTTACAAAAATCAGAAGAAAAGCTAATTTTGTCAAGCAGCAAGAAGTTAGAGTTTAGGAAAAGTAATCAAGTATACTGACTACAAGTCTACAACCCATCCAAGCAATCAACACTTGACCCAATATTTATAAATCCGACCGATATATATCCAAACCTGAGCCAATAAACTCTATTAATATAACATTTCCTTCAACGGAAAGCAGGTTTGCATGATTCTGTTTCACGTAATATTGTTGTTCTCTTCTCTCTTTTGTTTCTAAAACATTTAAGTCTTTTCTCTTTGCCTATAAACAAGATAGTTCTCTTTTTTCTGACTAGGCCCTTTTTCTTGTCATTCCTTGGCCAGATAGATATCTTGTTATTTTTCTCGTCTGTTTTCTGTCTGGACGTCGGTGAATCATCGGAAAATACCCCATCGTAATTTCTGGGCTCTAGCGTTTTTGTTCGTTTTGCAAAAGAGCTCTCCCTAATTCCCTAAACAACGGGAAAATCTCTAAACATAGTATTAAACTTCTGATTACAAATCATATATGGTTCAACTAACAAAAAGTGGTGAACGTTTCCCTATTTGATTAAAAAGTTGAAACCCTTGGTTGGATGTTTGATTACTTCATTCTCAATTTGAGTTGGGCTGTAACACAAAAGAATGGGTCTTGACTTTGATTTTTGTGGGAAATGGGCCTTATCTAGACTTTTGTATTGTTTTAAATAGAAACTCATTACACGAAAGCTGGTGGCACAAAAATAATTAAAGAAATAGTACCAAAAAAGAAAGCTAAATCAAAATATTGACTAGAAAAGTCCAAATATAATCTACTTTGACCGCAAAAACCGAAAAAAAAGTAGGGTGCTAAAATATAAATTTATTATAAACACAGTGAGCTGTCTCAAGGCACAAAGTCAATGCCTCCAAAGACTATTATAAAATATAAACATACAACTCATCGACATTACCAAGAAAACCCTAACTACAATTATTAGTACGTCAAAATTCACAATTAGGAAATTAGTACTAATGTTCCCAAAATAAAAAATACAAAAACAAAAACTGAAAATGTGAAGAAAAAACAGTAAAAAGAAGTGAGTGCTTTCGAAGACTCTTCCCTCGAATAAACACAAAGAGGTGACAGCCGTTATTAATACCGCCTGCCGTACTTTCTTCTACAGACCACACACACAACACTCTCTCTTTGCTTACGACTTCCGAGACAAATAAAGAAAGAGAGAGGAGAAATAGAGAATTCTTGTAAAAGTTTTGCCTTTTAGAGGAAAGAACAGTGCAGATCTTAGAAGGATCCGAAGACCCATCACGGAAATAAATCAACTATAACAAGTCAAAAACCTTATTTTTACCCACAAGACAAAAGTTGAATTCCAAAAACCCTTTTTCTTATTTCTTATTTCTTATTTCTTCTCCTTCTCTCTTCTCTCTTTGTTTTTTAAAAAAAGTCTCCAGCTTCATTTGACTTCAACTGTCCCAGTTTATCTGTTTGTCTTCATGTTCGTCTGTTTCTGGTTTCTCTGAGATGACTCACGTGGTGGTACGACGAGAGAGACAAGGAAGGAAAAGTAGAAGATGGGACATGACGATCATATATTTCTTCTTCTTCTTCGTTGTCATCTTTCTGATAGGCTTGTCCTCATCATCAGTTTCTGTTGGTTCTCGCCGTCATTTCGTCTCGTCGCCGCCTAGAAAGGCTCTGGTGTATGCAAGGGCGCCGTTTCGTGGGCCGTTGTATAGAGAAGGTAACATTTATGGAGACGACAAGAGAGTAGTTCACACGGGTCCCAATCCTCTCCACAACTAACTTTTACGTGTTGCTATAACTATCAATTACCCTCCCACACCCACCCTACGAAGACTACAACCAAAACGCAAGACGCAAACGCGGAACGCCAATCGCGATCCAAAGGTACCATAGTGTAAAATCAAGTTTGTCATAGATTTTGTAAGTTGAGTCCCCTTTTTTTGTATTTCATGGAGCATAGAAACGTGTTACCTTTAGTGTAGGATTTAGTTCGGTTATCTGGAACTCTATTAATGTTAGTAGAACTAAATGTTAGTATTAAGAGTTTAAAGGTTACTCTACCACTCAAGCCTTAAAATTCATTCCATTTAAAAAGTGAACCATGGTGATTTTTTTTTGTTCAAGTCTTATAAAAGAGATTATATTATTTTATTCTTTATATATATAATTAAAAAGAAAAAAAATGTGAATTGGCGAAGTGTTAACCAAAGTGATGTCGTGGTGTTTCATGTTATAGAAGAATTGTGTTGTCTTTCATTAGTGTGTAATGTTTCAAGAGTATGGTATAGTTTTTAGCTCTTTCCTTCTTCAGCTTGTGCACTTCATAAATCCATTTTTTTTTCTCTCTGCTCTCAACATATACCTACCCCTACCAAATGAGTGGTAAGTATGAATAGTTCTCTCTCCTACTAGTATTACTATTACCAATACCATAATTTATTCAACACTGTGCACCCAAAAAGTGGAAATTAGATAAATCAACTGCACATCATGTCTATTCATTTGAAATCTTGAAATCGCACAAAAGATCCTCCATCTCAAACTAGTTAGCATTATTATATGTTCAATTAGAAAACTCAACAAAATACTTGTTTATCTTAATAATTGTTAGTATGAAAAAGTGGAATTTGATATCTTCATGGCAGCCTCCATCTCAAACTTAGTTAGCACTAGCTACTATGTTCTATGCCACTATAGAACGTTAATATACGATACATCTTCAGTTTCAATCATTATCCATTTGTTATCAAGGAAACAAAAAATGGATTCAACCAAGGGTTCAAATTGAGATAGAACTATAGAAGTATAACTAAGTTGAATTAGCTGTTCTTCTGAAATCCACTAAAGTCGTAACAATTTATCATGAATACTCTCCTACGGATTAATTGTAGTTTCACTGCCGCGCTGATAAAAGAAAGAACAAAAAAGTGAAACTTCTTCCACAAATGTACCGTTCAGTGAGAAGTGAATGGGAAAATTAAGTTTACACATGATCTAAGAAATAGTTCTATGACTTTATTCATAGCATCCATTATTTTCCTCTGACTAAATTTATTTGACTTATTTTAATTTTTTTTGTTGCTATCAGTTTATATACATAATACTATCTAGCATTTTTGTTCTGCAGGTTTAATTTAACATTTATTTCTAGTGAATGAAGGAAATAACGGGATTGAATGATACCGATTAACTTTAATTTGTAGTAGAAAGCATACGTATGGAGAAGAGAAATGGTCAGGCCAGGGCTGTGACTCTGTCCATCTTCTTTATTGCTCTCATCTGCCTCTCGTCTTTACCGTTCCCCTCTTTATACGCAGTCACGTCAATAAATGTTCATAATCGTATTTTTTCTTTTCTTAAGATTTAGTACCGCTATGGCGCTATATCAATCTCAGAAGTGAACAAAACTCCTTACTAATCAAAATTTTGCAAGTCAAAACAGATAATCACTCATGCCGAAGTCCAAGATTTGGTCACACACAATGTTTAGACAGTGGAATCGAATACGGAACTGTAACGATTTAATCGGTATTAACCGTAGAACCAATACTACTCCTGCCACCACTCGGGTTATCGTAGTCTTGTAAGTTGTAACGGTGTGTTGTTGTTAAAAACGAATCAGTGACATTATATATGTGAAATGCATGCAATGACGTCTACGATAAGAATAAAAAAATCAAATGTTATCTCAAGAAAAGAGAACGACAAAATCGATCAAGAGTAGAAGCGTCGAGGGCCGACATAATAAAGGTAACGGAAACTTGAATTTCAAGACCAGGCTTGTTTTGTCAACTAACGAAGACCTAACAACGTCAGAAACTCCTTGGGGAATGGTGTAAACGAGATTAAAATACAATATTGTTACATTAAATTTGACTGGTTACATTCGCATAAATGTATTATCTCGACAGATAACGGTCTTAATTATGATCCTACGTTTTTATAAGTCCCAAAGATTCTCTAGCTACAAAGTATCGGTCAAAGATATTATTCATTTGTTATTCCACAGTTTAATTATTCATTTCATAAAAATGTGTATTCTTATAATTTAATTTCGGCACATCAGAAACTCCCTAGCTCATTTCTTCTTTGGGCGCGTAGGCGCGTAGCATTAATATATATAGAAAGTAGTTAATGTTATATGAGAACTTTCGACTTTAATTACACAGTACTATAGTAAACTTTCACCCGTAATAGTAGGGGATTAGATCATTTGTAATTTTGCAGAAGAAATTTCTTTTACAACACCTAATTAAATACATTTATCCGATAACTAAAATAGTATTGTTTTTGTTTGAAATTTATTTAAATAAATACTTTTTAAAAAAAATTATTAGACATAGTTTTTTTTTTGGAACACTATTAGACATAGTTATCATGTAAAATACAAATAAATTTTGATTATATGACTTTTTTCTCTAATGATAACTGTAAGATATTTGCAATCAAATCTTTTTACTTGGGGTTCGATTGTAATTTTATGCTTTGGGCTTGTGTTCCACTTATACCAACTTTGGCCCAAAAGGCCTTTAATGAATTTGGTTGATAAAAAAAAGCATGTAAACACACATACAATTTGCATTCAGTCCAGTAAGAGTAGAGCAACACTGGGCTCGACCCATTATCAGGCCCATTATCTCAGACTAGAAATTAAAACGAATTAAACCGGGATCCGGTACAAAAAACGGCCGACTGTTATGATTGGAGCAAGAGGAAGAGAATATGCCATGGGTAGGAGTCAAAGGAAGAAGATTCGTGACTCATCTCTGTCTCTCTCAACTGTCAACTTTCTCTCCTTCTTCTCCTTTATTTCCCAGCTTTTCTCTCTGTTCCAACAAAAACTATTATCACGAGACCTTTCTTCATCATCTTCCTCGATCTCTTCACGTCGCAAGGTTCGTTCTCTGCTCTCAAATCTTTATGTATTGAATTTGGAGATGAGTTGGTTAGATGATTTGGAATTTGAATCTGTGCATGCTTTCCAAGATCAATTTTGGATGAATTAATGGAATATTGAATCTGTTCGCCCTTAGTGTTATGAGTTCGAGTAATCTAATTTTAGGTGACAAACTTAATTTCTCTCTGGCGAAATACGGTTTCTTGAATAGATTATTGAAATCGTTTTCAATGTCCCTAACACTAATTATGAATTGTGTTCTTGTGATGATCAGAGCAGCAGCTGCAGGCTAGACCAGCAAAGGCCATTTGCTGGCTAGCAGAGATTTTGCGTGGTGTGATCTTGAAATTTAAAAGAAAATAGAAAAAAAGAGATTCCACATGAGCCCTCAAAGCGTGTCAAAGACTAGCAAATCCCTTGAAGGTCTCCATGGGGTTCATGTGGTGTCTCATTCCCCTTTCGCATTCGAGCGTATCAGCCAAGTATCATCTAGCTTTGGTTCCTCAGATGCAGGAACGAAACAGAGTCTGTTCATTGAGTATGTTTTGACTTGGCTTAATTAGTTACCGGATATGTTTGTTCACTGTGTCTAAGGTTTGATGTTTGATTTTACGTCTTCTGCAGACGTGTCTGGCAACAAAGGCCACCTTGCTTAAGACCTATCCATTGCTGCATCCACGGTATTTCTGATAAATAGTTACTACTCTCATCAGTAACTTGTATCCAACTTTTGATATACAATCGATGTGTGTCACTTGCCCCATTGACAGGTGATCAGAGTCTCTTAGAAACAGCTGCAAATGTGATCACATCGCTCCCTTTCATTTTCCTCGGTATGCAGACCCCAAGGTAATCATCTTTTCTTTATTGATGAAAGAATCGTATCCAATCTTCCCATAAAGATACCTCAATATGAAAGGAATTTGCAATATATATATATAGGAAAAACCTGAACATGAAGGTGTATGCAAACTCCTTAATCGGAGTTGGAATCGCATCAAGTTTGTATCATTCTTCAAGAGGGAAGTTGAGGAAGTACTTAAGATGGGCTGATTACACAATGATAGCCACAGCGACAGTCGTAAGTCTTTTACTTTTTTACCCATTCAACAACATACGTAGATAGATACTATAGTTTACAAGTCTAACTAATGTATTTTACAGTGTCTATCAAGGGCTCTTAGGGAAGAGAATCCAAAGTTCTTGATGGCTGCTTCAGCTTTGGCTCTACCATTCCAGCCTCTCGTGGTTTCAGCGGTTCACACTGGAATGATGGAGGTAATAATAAAATATCAACTTTACAGTCTATGTAACTAAAATCTCAGTCGATGCAATTTTTTACTCAAATCTCAAATTTGACTCAGGTAGCATTTGCGAAAAGAGCATTGAAGGATCCAGATCTGAAAATGGCTCATAACGTACACAAGATGTCTTCGTTATTGGGTGGAGCTTTGTTCATAGCTGACGATCTTTTCCCGGAAACACCATTCATTCACGCCGGTTGGCATCTCGCTGCAGCCATTGGCGTTGGAACTTGCAATAAGCTTCTTCAGTAGTTTCCGCAGTGCCAAATATATTTGTTAATTGTGGAACTACTGCCTTATTCTTGGTTCAGAGAAACCATGGGTTTCACTGAGCTCACAAATCAGCCGACATAACTAGCTACCGTCGTAGAGTCACCTTATCTTCAATGTAATGTATTATGTATGGAAGCGTCGCTTGTAATCTTTAGAAAACCAGTACTTTTGCTTTTCTCTCGTTTATGGAACCAGTACATTTAACTCCTCACTGAAAGTTCCTCGGGTCAAAAAGTGGTCAAGGCAAACTTGTGGGATCCATGTAAGCAAGAGACGGTGAATATCCCGAAGCAGACTCTGTCGAAGGAGGTCAATGAGTCGGTGAGGATAGGATCGTCCAAGGGATGGGTGGCTATGAAAAACCTTGACGATCTCAAACTGCGTCTCACCAATCTCTATAACCCTTTTGCCTCTGAGAAGGTTGTAATTTCACTGCCTCCTCTTGAGAAGACGTACAGAGGTTCAAGAGCTCGAATTTGGAACGTCTCTCTCTCAGCCTCCCCAGACGAACAAGACTGTGTCGTGGCCGCCAAACTGAATGCTCCACTTATCAGTCTGTGTCGGCCAGGTGACTCGGAGTGGACACACATCGAGACCCCTAGGACATATTTAACTTCAGAGATGATGTACTCTCTGAGAGACCGGAGATTCTATCTCTATTCGTCTAGAGTTACAGGTCCAAATGATCTGATCAAGACCAGCTCCGACTTCCCTCCGGTGAGTCCGTACCAAAGATTCCCCTTCTCCGACATCCCCAAGAGCACAGAGGATTTGACTGAGTTATGTGTCTCAAGAAATCAGTACTTGGTCGAGTCACCTTCGGGCGACTCTTTCATCGTTGTCTGGTAATTCTCTCTCCGCTATTAGACATGTT
This sequence comes from Sisymbrium irio, assembly GCA_000411075.1. Classification (NCBI taxonomy): domain Eukaryota; kingdom Viridiplantae; phylum Streptophyta; class Magnoliopsida; order Brassicales; family Brassicaceae; genus Sisymbrium; species Sisymbrium irio. The sequence goes on along the minus strand of ASZH01045233.1, from coordinate 1,367 downwards.
GTGTTGAATTATGGGATTGATCGAGGAATGTGTGTGTTTCTGTAGGTGTAAAGAGGGAATGGAGAAACAAACAACCAAGGCCTTTATGGTGTTTAGGGAAGACCCTGCGCAAGGGATTTGTTCCTACACTCAAGATATTGGGGATCTCTGCATTTTCCTCGGCAAGAACGAACCTTTTTGTGTCTCTGCAACCGTGTTTCCGGGACTGAACCCGAATTCCATCTACTTTGAGAGTCGTGAAACGGGGTTCGGCTATTATGACCTTATTTCAAACACTGTCCACGACCTCACACATTTGGCCTCCTCCACTTCCCGCTTGTGGCTTGCCCCTCTCCACTAAGCTTGCTTTTACTCACTATGTTAGACTAGTTTTATGTATTTTATATATTGAATCAACAACGGTGCTTAGTTTAGTTTTATGTATTTTATATATTTCAACAACGGTGCTAAGTTTTTTAAGTCTTTTGTTTTCTATTATCATCTACTCAATTGCATACTTAGTTCAGCACAAGTCACGTACATGGAGTCAAACGCTTGAACAGGATCTTTGCTCAAAAGTCTCATAAAACTTGAACTACTAAGACGGTGTGGTCAATCACGTTGGCCTAGGAGAAACAAATTTGACTATACATTGCAGCTTCACGCACAGACGAGGCCAAAACAAAAATAAATGTTTTTGAGTTTTCTATCGCTTCTCAAAACCTATGCTATGTTGTTTCAAATTTTCTTCTTCTTGTTCCTTGCTCTCTCTCTTAGCTATCGAGCATATCTTCCTGTGTAACGCTGCTATGCCCTGTCTTCTACGGGCTTTTCGGACAGCTTGTGGATCTGTTTCTCGTGCTCTTTGAGCATTTCTTCAAGATTATCACCAGGAGGCATCAATGGTCCTGAGTAATCGATTCTGTTTTTTCTTGGCGTTTTTCCCTGCCCACAGCCCAAAAAAATCATCATTTGCATACAAAAAGGTTACGAAGGTACACAAAATAACTAGCCTCCCCAGACGAACAAAACTGTGTCGCTACGCGCGGATTGTATATCTATATATTTTTTGTTTTAGTTATTCTTTTGTTAATTTTTGTTTGTATTTTATGTTTTTTTAAGTTTTGTTACAATTATTTTTTATAATTAGTTATATATATATATATATATATTTGGTTGCTATATATGTTTATGTCTTTTTTTGCTAAATATATTTACAGCTATTTTTTCTTATTTTAAGTAAACTATTAATATTAGGTATTTTCATATCCATTTGGAATTTAGTTAGGATTAATATTTATTAGAATTTTTTTAATTTAGATGAATCTTAGATATTTTTATGTGAAAGAATACTGATTTATAATTTTATTTTAAGATTTTTCTTTTGG
>ASZH01045232.1:0-14973 GCA_000411075.1 Sisymbrium irio | reverse complement strand
TTTTTTTTTTTTTTTAATCTGTTTTGTGTTTGGTTGTGTGTAATTTTTAGATGGTGTTGCTCCAAGGGCTAAGATGAATCAACAGAGATCCAGAAGATTTAGAGCTGCAAAAGATGCAGCAGAAGCAGTATGTACCATCTCTTTTTTTTTTTATATAATTCACTTTATATTATTTTCTGAAGTTTATATCTATTTTGTGTGATTTCTCTGATAGGTGATTGCTTTAAGTTGCTTAACATCATCTCAATTTAAGAATAGTTTGTATCGTGAAGTTTGTGTCAATCGTGTGCGTTGTTGGATTTTATGAAGTTTGCATTTAATCTTTTTATCTTTCTGATAAGTCTTGTTAGTGTATCGCTCTAAGTTGTTTACCATCATCTAAGATTAAGAATTGTTTCATCAATGCCTTGTTGGATTTGATCCACATTTTAATCTTGTAATAACCATACGATTGAAAACACTTGTTACATTACCATCATGAAATGTCACGACTACATTTGTCAGTCACTATGTCTGTTAGGCTGTGTTAGTATATCATGTAATGCTTTTATCCCTGTGATCATATAGGTCTTTGTGTGTTCTTAATCTAAAATTAAGATTAGTTGCATCTCGTATTGCAATTCTATCTTTAACTCCTTTTAGGGTATTTAGCGTCGGTTCAGACTACTACCAAGGAATCGATTTAAAGTTTTTATCTTTTTACGTGGTATAGGCAGCTGAAGAAGAGCGGCTGCGGCAAGAGTTTGAGAGTGAAGGAAAGAGGCTGCCTCCTAAAGTGGACTCTCAAGTTTTTGACTCTAATGTTATAACTCCTGGAACAGAGTTCATGGCTACTCTTTCATTTGCGTTGCAATACTACATTCACGTCAGACTAAATTCTGATCCTGGTTGGAAAAACATCAAGGTACTAATTAACTAGGGTCTCTAAAATTTTGCTTGTGGCTGTTTACTTGCATACTTCAAGTTTTGCTCATGAGTTTATTCTTTCCTAAAGGTTATATTGTCAGATGCTAATGTTCCTGGTGAGGGGGAACACAAGATCATGTCTTACATGCGTCTTCAAAAGAATCATCCTGGTTACAACCCAAACACGTGTCATTGTCTGTATGGTTTGGTATGTACCCTCTCTTTATTTCTGATTTTCTTATTTATCTGCATATATAGTTCTGCAATAAGATTTGTGATCTTGATTGAGCTAATTTATAAATTCTTTCTACTCATGATTCATGAATAACAGGACGCAGACTTGATCATGCTTGCTTTGGCCACCCACGAAGTTCATATTTCAATCCTTCGTGAGGTTTGTACCACTCTATCTCGTTTAAAATCGTAATAGTTGCTTTTTCAATATAGTTTAACATGTGATTAACATCTGAAATAGTCGACATCTTAATTAGTCATAAATTTGTATGTAAGTCTTTTAGGTTTTAAGAATCACTAATTGAATGCCAATTCAACTGTGTTTTCCTCGTGGTGACTTCACCCAGGTTGTTTTTACTCCTGGACAACAAGATAAATGCTTCTTGTGTGGTCAACTCGGGCACCGCGCAGCAGATTGTGAGGGCAAGGTAAAGAGGAAAGCAGGAGATATGCTTGATAATGCTGAGAAAGATGTCGTGGCTAAGAAGCCTTATCAGGTATTATTCAGGGTTACGCACCTCTTTACTATACTATCAAAATCGCATGCTATGTAAAAGGCTCAGTAATATCTTTAGCATAATTATCAAGTTTCCTTATCTTTTGGCAGTTCGTCAATATCTGGACGCTTCGTGAGTATTTGGAGCACGACATGCAGATACCTAACTCGCAATTGCAAAAAGATCTGGACCGCATAATTGATGACTTCATTTTCATCTGCTTTTTTGTTGGGAATGATTTCTTGCCACATATGCCTACGCTAGAGATACGGGAGGTTTGTTTCGTCTTAGTTTTCTGTTGCTATTACCTTGTTTCAGCCTTCAAAATGTCTGGTACAGTATATGATCAATCATAATATCATTCTCGTAAATCCTTTGATATCCTCTGAAATATAGTCATTCTTCTATGTGTGAGCTTCCCGTATTCCTATATCCGATTTAAAATAGGTAACAACTCTATAAGAAGTCTATATAGAAGTCTTCATTGATTATTTAAATTGATTCATTCATATTTACTCATAGTCCATGGTCTTTCATATTATTAATGCAATCTTTGTGTCAATGAAAGAGTTTGCTTAGAAGAGTTTGACAAGTTTAGAAAAAAAATTCAAAAAAGTTTTGTAATTATAATTTTGCTGTCTTGCAGGGTGCCATCGAATTACTTATGTCTGTGTACAAGAAGGAATTTGGGTCAATTACAAGTTACTTAAGCAATGGAAGCAAGGTGAATTGTTTAAACATTCTTTATCTTACTTCATGTGGCTGTTGGATTATCGTTTTAAAACTTTCATCTTTCAACTTTCAGCTGAATTTAAAGAACGTGGAACATTTTATCCAGGCCGTTGGGCTATATGAAAATAATATATTTCAGAGGAGAGCACAAACACATCAGGTTATTGTCCTTCAATAATTTAATTATCTGCATTTCCTTTCATTCGAAGGTATTATGATGGAAGCAACATGATTAGAGATATCGTAGTGCACTTCTAGGCGAGGGAATGTCTAACTTCTTGTTGAGAGAACTGGCTTAATCAAGTGGATAACCTAAGAAAATGCATAACGAAGTGAATGTTTTGAAACGCTTACACTTATTGACAATGCTGCCTTTTGCTTCTCTAAGCAAGACATGTGTATCTTTTATATAATAAAATATATAATAGAATGGTGTATTCAGCAGTTTTTTTTCTGAAAGCTGGGTAATATGCCAGTCTGAAAGCTGGGTCATATGCCAGTCTGAAAGCTGGGTCATATGTCAGTCTGAAAGCTGGGTCATATGTCAGTCTGAAAGCTGGGTATTACGCCCCTATGATCCACGATAAATGAAAGCTCAGAATACATGAAAAGCCTTACAACTTCTGATAAAGTTGAATGGGTCAGTTTTTCAATGATGAATTGTTGGGATGTCCCGTTACAGAGGCAATCGGAAAGGTTTAGTCGGGACAGAGCTCAATCGAGCAGAAAATGTAACTATGACCCGGTTGTGTCCGATTCATTGGGTCCGTCATTGGATGATAACAGTAGTGTGGCGAATGTGGAAACAGAAAATAGCATCAAAGAAGAAGTAAGTCATCTTCGTTTCTGAGGAGTAAATTCTGTCTCTGTGCTGTTTGGTTTGGTTTTAACCTTTTTTTTAAGTGTTAACAACTATTCTCTCTTTCTTCATTCAAGTTTTGGTGGAACTCTCAAGTTTTACAGTTCTTTTTACTTGATATTATATAGGCATTTTACTTTCTCATTTAAAGTATACTAAAATATACAGCGGCTTTTCAGGAGATAGATAACAGAGAAGAATTGAAGTTTAAGCTTAAAAAACTGTTGCGCGAGAAATCAGATGGGTTCAGCTCAGGCAAAGGCGAAGAAGATAAGGTCATTTTTTCAGCTGTGTCTCCATCTGCATGTTTAATCTTCATGAGTTTTTTTTGGTATCTGCCTAATCGCGCTGGCAATTTAACATGCTATTGATTTTGTGTGAATCAGGTTAGGCTAGGTGTACAAGGATGGAGAGAGAGATATTATGAGGAGAAATTCACGGCTAAGACTATTGAGGAAATGGAACAAACACGCAGAGATGTTGTGAGTTTCCCCATGCGTGTAGTTTAATGAAATATGAATTACGCTTAGGTCTCCCGGAATGCACCAATTTACTGTTTTGTTATTATTGGCCAGGTTTTGAAGTATACAGAAGGTCTTTGTTGGATAATGCATTACTATTATCATGGTGTTTGCTCATGGAATTGGTCAGTTGCTTGCCATCCTCATACATATAAAATACTTTTTACATTTCATTATTTTCTGTGGTTCGTTTCTTACAATATTTTGAAGCAAGATGATTTCTGCGTTTAGATAGAGCACATTGTAATTTAGGATTGTAATGTTCATTTAAGTTTACGCATCATCCTTCAAGTTTGTGTAGGCTGTTTAGAATATCAAGTTTTCCGACTAAGACTCCCATCATATTTAGGCCATGCATCCTGTACTTAAACATATCCTCTAGTAATTTCAGCTGAGATGTTTCAAGTTTTGCTTACTTCGGGTCAGAATGTGATTTAATTCCAAAAGGGCCTTGTTCTAGAGGACAAGATGGGCTTAGTAATAGCAAATTTAGCAGAAATGAAGGAACTGATTAACACTTTTCCTTACTCCATGTTGTTTGTCCTTTGGTTAACTGCGTGTTTGCTCTGCAGGTTTTATCCATATCATTATGCTCCTTTCGCATCTGATCTCAAGTCTCTTGATAAGCTAGATATTAAGTTCGAACTAGGTTCCCCATTCAAACCATTCAATCAGCTTCTGGCAGTTCTTCCATCTGCAAGGTAATTCTATCTGCATTTTTGAGTTTTCATCATCTTTCTCTGCTGTCACTGATTTGCTCACTGGATTCCGTTCTCAGTGCACATGCTCTCCCAGAGTGCTTTAGGGGATTGATGACAGATCCAAATTCACCTATAGCTGAGTTTTATCCTTCCGGTATGAAGTTTGAGCAGAATTAATCTCTTTCATTGTGGTATTGTGCAATCTATGTCTCTCATTTTCCATTTGTGGAGTGCAGATTTTGAGATTGACATGAATGGAAAGCGCTATTCTTGGCAGGTTTGATTGTCTTTTCATGCTCATTAAGAAAGATTTGATGGTTTCGTGACTTGCAGAGTTTCTAAAGTTAAATGTTTAATTCTACGGTCTAATGTTTCTATCTTTCCTTGTAAAGGGTATAGCAAAATTGCCTTTTATTGAAGAACAGCGTCTTCTGGATGCAGCAGCAGAAGTGGAGCACTCGCTCATGGTACAGCCGATCTCAGTAGATATTTAAATTTTATTCAAGACACAATTGTACAATCCCATGTAAATTTTAAAATCTTACATTCATTTTTTCCAGGACGAAGAAGTTCGAAGAAACAGTGTGTTGTGTGACATGCTCTTTGTAGTTGCATCTCACCCCCTTGGTAAGCTCATCCGTGCTCTTAATCGCCGTACCAAAAAATTGAGCAACGAAGAACGTGCAACAACTACAGAAAAAATTGACCCGCGACTAAGGTTTGTGTTTGAATCTTGAGGATAGTTGAGTCAGTTCTAATTTAGTGTGGAAGTCAAGTATGGGAAATTATAATTACTATCAAAATTTCTTGATGAATGCAGTGAAGGAATGAATGGTTACTTAGTTTCATGTGGTAAAGGTAGTAAGCCTTCATGCTTCAGCTCCCCAATTGAGGGCATGGAAGATGTTTTAGCCAATCAAGTCATGTAAGCCCTTAATCACGAAGATTGTTTCACTTTTTTGGCATCTCCTTGAGCTTTATTAAATCAACTGTTGTTTTTTTCAGTTGTGCCATATACAAACTTCCAGAGGATCTTAGAGGCGACGACATTTCTTGTCCACCTCTAGGAGTGGTGCTCCCTAAAAAGGTACAGCTTAGTTTTCTACTACTATACCTTTGAATTGGTGGTGAAGAAGAAAGAAAGCTGCTTTGTTGGGTGGTAAGTTTTTACTCAGTGTTCTGCATTTATGTTCTTCACAGACTGTACAGCTAGCGGATTTGAAAGGTGGAGCTAATCTATGGCATGAAGATGGTGATAGAAGACGAGCTCCTGGAAAGATTATAAAAGTCAAGAGGTGAAGATTATGAACTGTTGTGATATTCAACGTTTTCGAATGTTTTTCATTTTATTTACAGATAGTGTTAAATGTCTCATTCCCTGTTCTCATTTGCAGGTATAATCCACAAGGATCCATTTCTGGGCATAGGCTTGGGAAGGCAGCACACAGACTTGTGCTACAAACAATAAATTCCCAAGCCGAGAATACGCACAGCCACTCCGAACCAGCATTGTGTCCGAATACTGTATTCCACAACAATCAAGTGTCGAAAAAAGCCCCATCATTCCAAGGGAGTGCGGTACAGAAGAAACACCCTCCGAGTGAAGTACCTTTGAAGGAGAAAAAGAAAAACAAAAGCCATCAAAGTGAAATCACTGAGGAGGAGAAGACGGCAATTAGAAAGCGCAAGGAGAAAGAGAAAAGAGGGAGAAATATGGCTAACAGAAGAAACAGAGCCAAGAATGAGGAAGCAAACAAAGGAGAAAGCAATCTGGTAAACAAAAGGCCTCGAAGTGAAGTCACCGAGGAGAGTAAACCGAAACACAAAAGACCTCGACTCACTGAGGAGAGTAAGAAGACAAGCATAATCCGTCCATGCGGAATCACTGAGGGGGAGGAAAGAAACAAATCCCCTCAAAGTGAACTCACTGAGGAGAAGAATGCAAAACGAAAGCGCAAGGAAAAGGAGAAGAAAAAAAGAAAAAGAGAAACTTAGCAAATAGATGACACACAGCCAAAATATGAGGAAGAGAAATTTTGTTAGAACCCAAAATTTTGTTAGAATTAAACAGTTTTGTATCCTTTAATTCGTGAAGTTACCTAAAACGACAAAAGCGAGGTTCCATCTATTGTACTTTCGTTTGTTTGTTATGCTTTTGTTGATGTTAGTGGACGGACTGGGTCAAATTAGAAAGCAAAATGATTTGTCGAGATTATAGAGATGATTACAGTATAGGTGACTTTTTGAGTTTTATTTACCTTTAAAAGTCTTTCTTTTATTTTTTCTTCTCTCTTTATTTTTCTTTCATTTTATTACCTTTTAAAAAATATATTATATTTTATTATTTTCTTTCCTATATTAATTTGATTATTGTTTATTTTAAAAAAGAAAACAAAAATTATTTTCATTATATAATAAGAATTAATTTTATCTTCTATGACATCCACTTTTATATATTTTAGGTATTTATAAATAAATATTGGACACAAATATAAATTCACTTTATATAATCTTATCCATTAATACTTATCCACATATATCAATTTATTAAATCCATATGTATGAAATTATGTTACAGTAAATCCGAAACAAAATGTCGACAAGATATAATTGACAAAAACATTGTTTTACAAAAATAATCATCAATTCTAATGTTATTTAACAATTTCGTAGACACATAATCATGTTTAAAATCAGGTACATAAACTAACATGTCTTTAATCTGCTATCCACACTATCATGTCTTTGATTTGATATCCACTTTAACATATTTTAGATTTATAAATAAAAATATGTGTACATAATTATAAAAATTAGTTTATTTAATCTTGTCCACTTATATTTATCCATATACATCAATCTACTAATTCATATACATAAAGTTATGTGATGTGAATTTGGATGTGGACAAGTTATTGGATAATGTATAGTGAACAAGAACAATATTATACGAAAATAAATATCATTTTCAATGCTATTTTGCAACTTCGTTGATAGATAAATATGGACAGCCATCTATGAAGTATACAAACACATAACGACCTAAATGTGGACATGCATCCATGTAGACAAAGAAATGTTATAGTAAATTTGGGTGGATAAGGTATAGTGGACAGAAACATTATTATGCCAAAATAATTATTATTTCCAATGTTGTTTAGCAACTTCATGAACATATAAATGTGGACAATCATTTATGAACTATATAAACACATAACAACGTAAATATGAACATATCCATGAAATTTTTTATAGTGAATTTGATACACGATATGGACAAGATATTCTGGACATGAACATTGTTATGCTTAATCATCATTTTCAATCCTATTTAACAACTTTATAACACACATAAATGTGTACACCAATCTACAAAGTATACAAAGACATAACAACAAAGATGTGTCTACAAAAAAATATATAGTGAATTCAACACAATATGTGGACAAGATATATATGGACACGATATATTGTCCACGATTTAGCTTATCTGTCTACAAATTTTTATTTAAGAATATTTAAAATATATGAAAGTGGAAATCAAAATAATGAAATATAGAGAAAAAAATATAATATTTCTTATAAAATAAAAATATTTTTTGTTTCTGAAAATATAAAAAGTAATCAAATTTATATATGAAAAAAAGAAAAGTATACTATAACTAAAAAAGAAAAATATAAAGAGAAAGAAAAAAAAAAGAATAAGATTTAAAGTGGATAAAAAAAGAAAAAGGTAAAAAAGAGACTATAAGTGGATAAACAAATAATAGTCATCTTATACACCAAAGTCACTTAATGTATAATATTAAGAGTTATTTACATTCCAACACACTTGTTGGCAAATATATATCATCTAGGCATACTTTGCTTTTAAAGTGTACTTTGGGCTTTTTTGACCCAAAAAAAGAGACTAATTTAACCTTACTTTTCTAACTAGTTTCATTAATAGGGTTTGGTTTCTGGTTACACAAAATAAGATCTCAACCATCGGTTATTTTAATATCTTGTAATTTTGTGATAATATTTTTATCTTTCTCTTTCTTCTCGTCAGCTTTCTCTCTTTCAATTTTTTGAGCATCGGGAGAAGATAGACATTGAAACGAAAAATCAGATGCTCTTTTGATTTTAATGGCGTAAAATCGGATCTAGGATAACAAAGGTGAGATCTGCCTCCTTTATCATCATCAATGATATCAATCAATAAAAATTGAGTTGTCTCATTTGAGTCTACTGTTGTTCCTATGGATCTGTTGTTAAATGTGTAGTTTTGAAGAATCTACCAAAGTGATGATCCGTTACTAGTGAGCGAAGAAGAAGAATCTACCGAAGTTTTACTAAGCACCAGAAACGATGTAGTCGTCAAGAAGAAAGTCACGTGTGGAAGAGAGATGCTAAGCCACATGTCCCAAAAAGAGATGAAGAAGCGGAATGGACGGCCACAGATGGACAGGAAAAGTCAAACTGTCCACAAATACTTGACCAGGTGGGATGATGAAGAATTTGACATTGATCCAGTCATCAAGAAGAAAGTCACGTGTGGAAGAGAGATGCTAAGCCACATGTCCAAAAAAGAGATGAAGAAACGGAATGGACGGCCACAGATGGACAGGAAAAGTCGAACTGTCCACAAACACTTGACCAGGTGGATGATGAAGAATTTGACTTTGATCTATTATTTGATGATACATCATATGATTGAAAGTTTATGTGTTGCCGCTGGTCGTTTATGTCCTGAGAACATGTTATATTGGTCAGACTTGTAGAATAAAACTGTGACACATATTTGTGGTGTGCATGAGAATGCGTTCTCAGATCCCTTTTAATGGTGACATCATAGGCATACTTTCATTTCTTAGTGTACTTTGTGTCTAATTGGAGATGTTGGCATCCCAAAAATGCCCTTTTTATTTTCGTTGAACTAATTACAAAACAAAATGGTCTTCTTTTTAGTTACATAATATTCGATCTCAGCCGTCCATTTTTTCAAAATCGTATGATCATTTTAATTTCATTCTCTTTCTTAGTTTTAACATCTCAACCATTGATTTCTCATTAAATGAAAAGCAGATCCAACGGTGGGTGTGTTTTCTAGTAGATATATGAAAAATTGGTGCGATGTTTGAGAGAAAAGGAGGAAAAATGGAGAACGACAATAGTAACCTAGCAACATCGTCGTCGCCATCGAGCAAGCTATGAGACTGATGTACAATTTCCGGAGAACCGCCAGACCACCGTTGTCTCAGAAGCCGGAACTGATAGCAAAAAAGCAGAGGAAGGTGTGGAGACGGACACACGTCTATCGGAATCTCCTCACCATAATACATATTTGCAGTTACATCCATTCTAAATTGAAAAAAAAAGCACACATTGAAATTGATGAATAGACAATAGTTACTATCATTTATCACTGTTTTTACTGGCTGAAATGGATTTTCACGAATAGGATCTAAAATTTACAGAAGACAAAAAAGCAAAAACTCTCTCTGAAATTAGGTATTTGGTATTGTGGCTCAGCGTGAACAGGTCTGTGTGGACGACAACAATTGGTTAGTGGAAGATGGATGTATCCACAAACACTTGACCATATGGACGGTGACGGATTTAACAATGATTCATTGTTTGATGATATAACATATGATTGAACATTTTTTAATCCAAAATTACATGTTAGATGAAAAAAAATAGAAAGATGGCATTCAGATGTTATCTCGATGTACCTTTCGTCTATATTCTCCTTTGATCATCTGTAAAGTGGAGCCAAATTACAAAACTAAATTTCGAATATTCCACCAGATTTAATTACATATCGTTAATTCGAGAACTTTAATGGTGAATCTAATTGAGATTCAGATGGATTTATGGGAGTGAAAGTTACATTGGATGTGATACTATGGAAAACATAGTTCGTGGACTAGGTCAACATCAAGTTTGGATGGGTACATGTGGATGTACACTCCCATTTTGATGAGCAAATGTTGGATAGACAATGGTGGACAATAGATAATGGTGGAATATCAGTGGCGGATATTGTATATTGATCAAATTCGTATATTTATACACTTGGAAGATGTTTATAAAGTGTCCGAGTTATTAGAATCATAAAACAATCAATTGAAAATGTATGTGTAGGTCCGAGTAGATGACCATGAATGGATAATGGAAATCAAACTTGTCCACAAACCTACCTACTTTATATGGTCAAATTTTATTTACACAAATATATCTATCAACTATTATTTAATAGGCTTTAACCATACCAAAACATACCCATCCAACCGATCTGTTTCGTTTAAATACAACGTTAAGTGATATATTTGTCCATCCGATCAAATAAACACTCTGTCCATCTGGTCAATACTCTGTGGTCAGTTATTTATGGTCAGTATCATGCTTACACTATTCAAATACTTATATAAACCAAATACTTATACACTTAATTCCACAGGGAGTATATGCAAGTTATATATATGGAAAATTAGATTATAATGTCTACATCAAATCTGACCATATGAGGTGTAACAATGAAAGCTGTCCATATATTTTTGTCCATTGAATGTCCACCACATGGATAGGTAATATTTAGCAAAAAAATAATGCCACAAATGTCAACATGTTTACATACATTCAATTAGTGTTAAACCACAATACAACCCCTCTAATTAGTATTTCCAAAAACCTTTAATGCCACTAACAATACAAAAAAAAAAACAGAATTCACTAAGTATAATTACAAGAGATGGTCCCAAACTCTTGTAATAAGGATCAACCTTCTCACCATTTTTGGGCTGATAATCAAGACGGTACTCCTCAGGAAACTCCCAACAAGGCAACCCCGTAATGGTCCCAAACTCTTCCAGAGAAAATCTTCGAGGCTGACCATTGAAAACTGTCCACACAACAAAACCTGAAGCATGGGAAGTTGAAGCTTCCTTGCCTTTCTGCAACCCTCGTTTCAATTACTCTGAAACCTGAAAAAACAAGGTATTTCATCAAGATTCGAGAAACAAAAACTGTTGGAAACCAAATGTATTAGAAGAAAAATCGATTAGACTAACCCGAAATTGAGAACGCAAGAGTACTATCGGAGCGTCGCCTGAGTTTTCAATCATCGATAACCGGAGCGTCGCAAACAATAGATGCCAACGCTTTTCAGATTTTATCGTTAGGATAAAAAAGTGATGCGTCGATTGTTTAGGGTTATTTAAGATTTGGATAGAAAGTTAGAAAGGAAAGTTAAAGTCTAATTGGTTTAGTTTGGTATAAGGGTTGTTTAGACATATTACAAGCCCAAAGTACACCTACAACCAGAAGTATGTCTATTGAAAGTTTTTGGGTCCAAAGTATGTTATAGTGTAAAAAACTCTAATATTAAAGTGAGAAAATCACTCTAGATGTAATATACTCAATTATATATGGTAATTTGATAAAGATAGGGAGATCAAAAAAATTTAGGCTACATGACTTTATACATGGTGGATAATATATTTCTATATTCTGTTGACAATAAAAAAATATAAAAAATTCTATATTTCAGTCGAGATACCGTTACGAGAACATGTAAGCTTGTTTGGCTATATAATGAATATCCTGCTGCTAGTACTAGTTTAACTGTATGCAAAATGGTTTTGGACAGAGCTGCGCTGTTTCTAACCAAACCTAGTGCTTCAACCCAAACTGAATAGGTTTCTTTGGTTTTGGTTTGGTTTTGGTTGGTCTCAATTACAGAATAACTGATGGGAACATATAGGATTGGAAAAAATATCCGAAACCAAAAATCTGAATCGAACCCTACTTCAAAAAAGAAACAACCGAACCCGAAACTGACAAAATATCCGAATAAATTTATTTTTTTGGTATTTTAAAAACCAAACCCGACTCTGGACTGAACCGAGATCTGAATAGGTACTCAAAAGATCTGAAATATAATTATATTCTAAAAATATTAATTATATATATAATTAAAATAATTCGAAACTTTAAATAAGATCATAAACTAAAGTTATCAGTTATATTAAGATAACAATAATTAAAATACTTCAGGAATATCTAAAAATAGTTGTTTAAAATATTTACGATTTAACTTTGATTTATAAGTTGTAAGTTTGATAAAACATTTAGGTTTTTAGTATAAAATAGGTATTTTGGGACCCGAAACCCGAATAAAAACTGAAATCACGATTAACCGAGAGTATTTTGGGCGTATTTGGAATTTTTAATTTTTACTAAATCTGAACCGAATCCGAAAAAAAAATCGAACCAAAACCGAACCAAAGTTTTGAAATATCTGAATGGGATCATTTTTCGGTATTTCAAAATTGAACCTGAATTGACACCGAACCGAACCCGATTGGATATCTGAATGCCCAGTCCTATGTGAAAGTCAGAGATTTCAGGATGAACTGATCTCATGTATTCAACGTAGAATATATAATACAATGAGTTACCGAGAATCTAGGATCGTATCTATGATAGCTACACAATATATGAAATATCTGTACAATCTCAACAAACATAACTAATAGCTAAATCCTTAGCTTATCTCAGCCTCCCGCAGTTGTAGCGTGGATTGACAATCACGCCTAAACTGGACTTGAACTCGTTGAAGAGAGAAGTAGGTAGATCCTTCGTAAAGATGTCTGCAAACTGAAAAGATGACGGAACATGTATTACTCTGACTTCTCCTTTTGCGACTTTCTCTCATACAAAATGAATGTCTATATCGACATGCTTCGTATGTTGATGCTGAACCGGATTAGAGGACATGTAGACTGCATTAACGTTGTCACAGAAAACCATTGTTGCATGTTTGATTGGTACATGTAACTCTAGAAGTAAGTTGCGGATCCAACATGTTTCGGAGACTGCATTTGCCACTCTTCTGTATTCTGCCTCTGTGCTTGACCGTGAGACAGTGTGTTGACGTTTGGAAGACCAGGAGATGAGGTTGTTGCCAAGATAGATGCAGTAGCCAGAGTTGGAACGGCGAGTGTCAGGACAGCCTGCCCAGTCTGCATCTGAGTAAGCCCTCAGTTGGAATGGTTGATTCTTGAGAAGTTAGAGACCATGATGCTTTGTTCCCTGAATGTATCTGATCAACCTTTTCATTGCCGTAAAATGAACATCTCTTGGGGAGTGCATATGTAGACAGAGCTGTTGTACTGCATACGAGATGTCTGGACGAGTCAAAGTAAGATATTGCAGAGCTCCAGCCAACTGTCTATACTCTGTTCCGTTCTTGAGTAGTTTTCCATCGGTGTTGTTGAGTTTGGACTTGAGATCGACTGGTGTCGTGTACGGCTTGCAGTCTGACACGCCTGCTCGTGCGATTATGTCCTCTGCATACTTGGTTTGACTGGGAAACAAGCCTGAATTGTTCTGTTGAACGGAGACACCAAGAAAGTAGTGCAGTTTGCCTTCGTCAGTCATTACAAATTCCGTTTTGAGAATTTCCTTAATGTCATGTAGTAGTTTTGTGGAAGAGATCATGACAACTATATCATCTACGTAGAGTAAGAGATATGCAATGCTTGTACCTTTCTTGTAGACGAAGAGAGAGGCATCTGATTTGCTTTGATTGAAACCATGTCGTTTGACAAAGTTCGTGAACCTTGCATTCCATGCCCTTGGGGCTTGTTTAAGACCGTAGATTAACTTCTCCAATTTGCACACATAATCTGGCTTTGTAGGATCCACGAAACCTGGCGGTTGAAACATGTAAAGATCTTCTTCAAGCTTGCCGTGTAGAAATGCGTTCTTTACGTCGAGTTGATGAATAGGCCACTCCTTCGCTAGAGCAATGTCAAGGACAGATCGTATTGTAGCTGGTTTCACAACGGGGCTAAATGTTTCCTCATAGTCCACTCCTTGTTGCTGAGATTTCCGATTTGCTACTAATCGTGCCTTGTGACGAGCATGAGAACCATCTGCATGATACTTATGTTTAAACAGCCACATGGACCGAATTATGTTTGCATTCTTGGGCCTAAGCACTAAATTCCACGTCTTATTTTTAATTTGAGCACTGTACTCATCATGAACCGCAGGATTCCAGTTAGGGTCTTTTAAGGCTGTCTTAATATTGGAAGGAAAAGGATTTTTCGTGGTTTGAGTGTACCATCTCTAAACCGAGTTGTCATTCTGTGTGTAGGTGCGGGGTGAATAGCTATTGAGGAAGTTGAAGAATTTGTTGGTGGTAGTGGGTTATCGGGAATTGCAGTCTCAGAAACTGCAGGTGGAGGGAGAATAGGGGTTTGAGACTGCAAGAGGTCTTGAAACATTTTTGAGGTAGAGTTATTTTCTGACAGGAACTCGTATTCAGCCTTTTTAGCTGGAGAAGAGGCTATATATGGGAATGTGGATTCATCAAAGGTGACATTTCGAGAAATGATGATCCTTTTGGTTTTTAGGTCAAGGCATCGATAACCACTATGGTTTTGTGGGTACCCGAGTAAAAGAGATGGTGTGGAACGAGGAGAGAGTTTGGTGAGATTGTTGTGGTTTAGGTTTGGGAAGCAGAGGCAGCC
>ASZH01045231.1:0-14928 GCA_000411075.1 Sisymbrium irio | reverse complement strand
GAATTGGTGTCGAACGCCACCAAGGCGGTGTCATTCGACACCCCAGTATTGAATTTTCTATGACTTCAGTTTATCTGTATCTTCTAGATATCTAATCCTCAAAAAGCTCCAGAACGCTCCAAAACTTTCAAATATGCTTCAAATGTACCTAAACCTAAAAAGACTCTAAAAAGACTCCAAAAACACTAAAAGACTCTAAAAACACAACTTATATCATGATTAAAATCAGTAAAAACCACAATATATCAGGAAGAGTACACAATAACTTTTTTGAAAAAAAAAAAAATAGTCTCTGAACATTCAAAACAAGTTGACAAAAAAATAAAGATTTAAAACAGATTTTTGATGATATATTTGGTGGTATTATGAAACATAGATTAGTTCTTATACTAAATTTGATCTAAGGTCCAAACAACGCTTCGATAATATGCTAAACCATCAATACTCATAAACCACCAAGGCACCAAATGCTTGTGAGTTCTTGTATAAATACGTATTTTATAGTGTTACAAACTTGCTTCGATTAAATACAGTAGTATAAGTTAATGTTGGTTTCAGTAAAGCATTATATTAAAAGCAAAATCTCTGAAGGGTCCCCTCCTTTTAAAACGAAAATCTCCGGAGAAATAGACCGCAATTCCCACAATCAAAGGAGATGATTTGGTCAAAAAGCGATATGATGAACGGGTATGGAGGTAGAAAATTGTCATAATCTAAAAACAAGCATTTTGTCTTTAAACAGTTCCATCTGCATTGCTCTTGGGAGCTATGGCCCCATGTGTTTAGGAGAGCCACCTATATCTCTTAGATGACTTTGTCGTCATATACTTTTCTTATATATTACAGTAATCAAATCAATGGATAATTAAGAAGATTACACACTTTAATAATTTACTTTGTTCCAATAACTTTTTCAGTAACTTAATTAAAAAATTAGCACTTTTTTGGGACGGAAATTACGGTTGATTTGACAGAAATGTATAATTCACCTATATAATTGTAGAAAAAGTTCACATATTATATTAATTCTGGACTGATACTGTTTATAATATAGTATATTGTTTTAGACATGCTTCCAAGCATAACTGACAAATGTAATATAACAAAAAAAAAACTAATTTCATAAGGTTTTTAAAAGTTCTTAAATTTTTAGAATCTATAAGGAATTTTAAGAAACATTTTTGTTCTTATTCTATAGAAAATTTATATGCTCCATTTTAAAAATTAATTCTTACATAACATTTCATAAAGTTTAAATTGTTTTACTTTTGAGTCTCTTATAAAAGCTTGTATACCTTTAATTGCAAAATCTATACTCTAGCGCCAAAGTCGTTATCTAAACGATTGTTTAAGCTTGGTGCAATTTATTACCGCCGAATATCTAACTCTTTTTCTTTACTTCTTTTTATTTCCTTTTCTTCGCATTCACTTATTCACTTATATGTCATCATATTCGTACTTTTGAGCAAAAATATTAGTTTCTAAATGGAAAATGTGTAGAATTATCAAAAATTAATCAAAAGAAACGTATTCTCATAAAGTAATTAGAGATCAAAAGAAGCACTACCTTAAGCCGTTTTAACTTTTGGGTACACAGCATCCAACTATTATCCAATATCCAAATAGTGTTCTAGAAATACTTTTGGAAAATATGATGGAGAGATACAGTTTCTCATTCCAATATGATGTGTTATAAACAATTTGTAGTTCCCAAAAAAAATATTGTCGATTTTTATTTACACAAAAAGAGTTGTTGAAACCTTTTGAGACTAATGTTTCCTACAGAAAACTTATATTTTGCAACACCAATTTCAAATATATAAATGCAAATGAAAATTATGAAATAAAAAACGAATGAAAAAAATCATTCGCAGTGTAAACACACACACAAATATTTTCCTAGGATTTTTTAACTACCGAGACACTAAATACAACATAAAAATGAAAGAAAATTTAGTTTTTAACTAAGTGGAGATGTTTGAATCGAACCAAAGAATACTAATGGTCAATTGAAAAGAAATCGTCACATCGAATCAGAGTCGATCTTTTTTGTGAACCAAATAGTTTGTAAAATCCTTTAACGCCAAGACAGACGACAGATGATAAATGAAACTGATATATCTTTACTTGAAATTCAAATACTTTAGTAAGAGAAATATAGCTCAATCAAATAATTTACATGCTATCTTAATATAAAGGGATTCTTGGCTTATTCCTCTGAGATGGAAAATTATTCTTTTAACTTGATATATCTAAAAACTAATTTTGAATATTAGAGGAAAGTATAGACCAAGTTCCTACTCTTTTTTCTCAAGAAATAAAAAAGGTTATGTTGGATCTGAATTTTTTAAAAATACATGTGGTGCAACACTTGATTTACATCTTATGAAATTTCCTAAAAACTAGTCATTAACCAAAAATCCAAAATTTGTTTGCTTTCGGTTTGAAATTATTTATTCATTTCTTTAACCATTACAAATTTCCTGTTTAGTGACAGAAAATAGATCGGAATATACGTGATGGGAACAAGATGACATGATAATTAAAACAGTCTAACATTTTTTTTTTAGTTTATGTAATTGCTTCCTTACAGATCTATTGGGAAAATTGTAGATCAAATCAAATAAGTGTGCATATACTTCATTTTTCAAGTAAATTTTGTTGGTCTTATTTTGGTTGTGTTGTATGAATTATGATTGTGACATTAATTGGGCTTCGGGGTTAGTTGTGAGCACATGAGCATGCCATGTTACTCTTCACCCGATTCTTATTTACTTAGACAACTTCTTAATTTGTATATGGATCAGTACATAGTTTACCTTCTAGAAATGCCAAATACCTAACTCGAGAGCCTATCTCTCCTCTCCGAAGTCTGACTAGTAGTAAATATTAAGCTATTGATGCCAACAAATGGAAAATAGAAAAAGTTGGTGTACGCCCACGGTATTGTGACATTTAAACACTCAAGGTTTCTATATGTATTTTATAAAATGTAGTTACGGTGCACGTTCATGATGTCATACTTACCAATTAGTGGTCCTTCTGTTTCATTTTTAGACCAGATATTTTTCAACCATCCATGTGTTCTGATGTAGTTATTACATGTCATCATCTAATAAACAAGTACATATCAGTTTCAATTTATACCAAAAAAAACTTTTGGATTGAGATAATTTGAGGAGTTATAAATATCATTGTTTACTTGGACTTATCATCGAATATTCAGATTTCCGTAAACATACTTAGATCAATCCCAAGAAATCATAGAGGCCGTGCACATTGTTTACACACCCTAGAGTTGAATTCGAAGCGCATGAGATTTACCAAATTATCAACTTGCTGCTCAAAGTTAATTATAGAATTTCTGGATGTAAGGTCTTTCATAGATTCCGGTTATCTGCTTTACTATAAGTTCGTCATTTTCGAGCTTATTCTAATTATTGGTTTAGTTTATGGATCATGTCAATTGGGAATCGGCTTAATGTTTGTTAAAATAGATAATCACTCACGGTTACTACTAAGTACTAACTCAACGACATATATAAAGACTGACAATCTTTTGCGTAGTGTGAAATAAATAGAGAGCGGATATTTAAAGTTGATACATATCAGAAGAAAGACTTGCACTTAATTGTTCTTTTAGATTCAATAAAATATCTCTTGATGCAACAAAATTTTATTGATAGGAGATAACATAAATATATGTGAGTGAGCTACTCATGCATGCAATAAATGCAACATACATCTTCGTATGCATTAATATAGATTGTTGGTTACATAGTGAAATGGGCAAAGTGAAAGAAGGATAAAGATATGTTTATTTATAGATCCCAATAAGTAAAGAGTGCATCTGTCACTTTAATCATTGCCTCCCAAAGAGCTGCAACTGAATTCTCCCATACTATGCGCAATTCTATTTTTAGTAATAGTTCTAACTATAACTATGGTATATATCTACTAAATAATTATTGGGTTTGTTTTCAAATTTGAAATAATAACTTTACTTTTACATAAGATAATTTTGTAAAGGATAAACGCTAGATACAACAGATAGTTTATATTTTCATTTGCATTTTGCCATTGCGTTTATAACTAACAAGGAAATTTCATTTAAAATAGTGAATCTTGTGGATTCATTCGAAAAAAAATATACTAAAATACAAAAGCTAATAAACAATGAATTGAAAGCTTGAATACGTTTATATAAATGTAGCTGTAGTGTATCAAAACAAATCCATTAAAGTATTTGAAAAATGTATCAACCCCTTTCTCTCCATGCGTACCAGCGTACGGCCCCTGGTTTTTTAAAGGACAGATCAGCATATTCGTTTTTGATTTCTCAAAGTATGGCATAAGTGGGAGACTTAAGACCCACTTGGTCTGACCCAAGCCACATTATTTATAACCTCGGGGCTCTAACTTTAAAGTATCCATATCAAGAATATCTTGTTTATATATTACACTATTACAGTTCACAAATGCATGACGGAATGGCCCCAAACAGCCTACTAAGTTATGGGTTTATTACTACATATTGTTGTTTTGTATTCGTTTTGCATTTAAATATTTGATTATTTTCTCATCTTGAAGATATATATCACCTTTTGATCTTAAATGAACTCATAACAGTATTATAAATAGAAAGCCTTGTACTCCTTGTCTCACAAGCCACTTTCTTTAAGCCTTTGCCTCCTTTGAGTTCATAAAGTTTACGTTAGAAAGGGTACGAAACATAACACAAGATGGGTTTGATGCGATCGATGATTCCAAACAGGAAGCAACTTTTCAAATCACAATCTTTGAAGAAAAGAAACCAGTGTTCATCATCACCAAACTTAGAGCTTGTTCCAAAGGGCCATGTCGCAGTATATGTAGGAGAACAAGTGGAAAAGAAGAGGTTCGTGATTCCAATCACCTACTTAAACCATCCTCTCTTCAGAGATTTTCTTCTACGCGCTGAGGAAGAGTTCGGATTCAATCACCCGATGGGCGGCTTGACCATCCCTTGCAGGGAAGAAACGTTCTGTTGTCATTTTCTCACTGTTTCTCTGTTGTACTAATGAGAACGTTGATTAAGAAAGCTTCTCATTCTTAAGGTAGGGTTTTTTATGAAGGATTCTTACTCTTTAAAGAGATAAATAGATGAGTGATTAATGTATGTATACGACATCTAAATTAAAGCTATTTACCTGTAGAAAACTTACTGTTTCAACAAGCCCGTCTAGCTCAGTTGGTAGAGCGCAAGGCTCTTAACCTTGTGGTCGTGGGTTCGAGCCCCACGGTGGGCGTTTTCATAAAGTTACCTTTTTGTCGAATATATATGTCCTATTTTTTTCTATTTTTCATCTCAACGAGGACAACTGTTTAAGTGTAGTAATTAGCACAAGAATGGGCCTCTAACGCATCATAAAATATATGGGCCTCATTGTTTGGGCCTCTAACGCAGCATCACTGTGTTAGTAAGTTAGTAGTGTATATTGTCTTGAAACGATGTCGTTTCGGGATCCGATCTTAAAACATCATCTGGTCTTGTCGTGTTTCTTCTTCGTCACCGTCAGCGCCTGTGAAGAAGCATAAAAAAGCAAACGTCAAAGACCAAAACACCTTTTGTTGTCTTCTTGCTTTCTTCGCCTTTCAACTTCAAGAGCACCACGATCAAACTCGAAACTATCTTCACAAATAAAACATCATGACGACGAGTATCATTAGACTTCTCTTCCTCTCTTTCCTTCTTCTTGCCTCACCTTTCCTCCAAGGTTCCTTATCTCTGTCTCTTATCGCCTTTTGCTGTGAATCTTTCTTTGTTTTAGTTCACTCGAGACTTGCTTAAACATTCGAGTTTGTGTTTTGTTCTTAGTTGCTTTGTGCCAGTCGGATTCGGAGGATACTGGTTTTGAAGTTTCCGATGTTGGCGAAGTAGAGAGTGAAACAGAGGAAGTGTTTGCTCTGGAGCTTACTTCAGCTCCTGGAATCGAAACCCTTTGCGTGTTCCCCAAAAACAGTGCAAAAAGTATAGATTTTTCTTCCCAAAGTTGAACTGTGTTCTTCCACAGTTTCGAGTGCTAATCTTGAGCTCGTGTGGTTTCTGTAGTAATCAAAGCTGGAACTGAGACTGAGCTGCTCGTTGGAATGAAAAATGATGGTAATGAAAATGATTTCATTTCAAACTGATCACTAGGAGGATCACAGAGTTATGTAAAAGTTTCTAACTTTGTGTTGGATCGTATCATATGAATAGGTCAATCCAATGTAGATATCGTTGCGGTTAAAGGAAGTTTACATCTTCCTTTTGATCAAAAGCCTCTGGTTCAGAATCTCACCGCTCTGGTAATTCCATTAATGAGTCTTGCCGCTGTGTCATGCCTTTTCCGAATCAGTCTAGTTTGCTTTTTCATTACCGGTTTCTTGTCTCGTGATCTCATGTCACTTCACACTCTGGACCATAAACACTTGCCATTTTAATCCCGTGGTGTATTTTTTGTTTTGTATTCATCTTCTATGTGTAGAGCTTCGGCAACGCTTCTGTGCCTGTTTCAGCTCAAGCCACTTTCCCATATATTTTTTCTGTCAGCAAGTTTCTACAGGTATGTTTGTTAATCATATAGTTCTTCTTCTTAGTCATGACTCATGAGTTTTCGACAACAGAAGATTGAAATGTATCTGAAGCTAACTGTTTCCTTTTGCAGGCGGGTGCTTTTGATCTAGTAGGCACTATCGTCTATGAGATAGATGGTAAGCCATACCAAAGCACATTTTACAATGGAACCATCGAAGTTGTTGAAGACGGTCCTCTCTTCAGGATGGAGTCAGTCTTCCTTAGTGGCCTTTTGATTTCGCTTCTCGTTCTTCTTGTCATATATATCCAAAATGGTTTAAAGCATATGACCAAGGTACGTTAATATGTCGCTTTATACATTTCATTTCGCTATCTTATCGCACTTTCATTTGATGTTGTGTCTTTTTGTCTTAGGCGAAACAATCCCAAAACTCTTTAACTAGCTTTGAAAATGGTTGACGTGAAAATAGCCTAACCGGT
Source organism: Sisymbrium irio (assembly GCA_000411075.1). NCBI lineage: Eukaryota > Viridiplantae > Streptophyta > Magnoliopsida > Brassicales > Brassicaceae > Sisymbrium > Sisymbrium irio. Next base: position 7,892 of record ASZH01045231.1, on the reverse strand, counting down.
CATTTTTCCTTGCGCAGAAAACAAAGAGAGCACCAAAAGCAAAAGTTGAAGTTGGAACTGCAACTAAAGATGCTTCGCTTGATGAGTGGCTTGAGGTACTTACATAGACAGATTTAATAACTTCTCCGTAATGGGTTTTTGCATTGTTGAGTATATCAGAATTGATACGTTCTGTTGTTTTACAACGTAGGGTACTGCGTATACTAAATCTTCGAGTAAGTCAAAGAAGAAGAAGTAGAATAGAGCAAATCTCACACGCTTCGCTTTGTCTGCATCTCTAGGGACTTGTAAAACCAAAAGCACACGAACGATACTAACGTTACAGATAGAGAGAGAGATAGAGAGTTGTTGGTAGAGATCCTCCTTCCTTTGTAAACTTGTAACTTCCACAGAACTTTTAATACTTCTTTTTCTCATTGTAGTAGCTGTTACAAGAAAACTTGTTATCTTTGGTAAATTTTCAGAACACTTTTCTTTAGACTTTTTTTTGAGTCGTATTTACTTTTTACTTTTATGTATGGGTTTAAAGAGCTCCAAAAGTCATGATCATAGAAAAGAAAAACTATATAATCATAATGGTAACGATACAAGTTTAATCTGATGATATTTCGTACTTATATACTACCTTGGACAATATATCTATATGCTCTCTAAAACTTTGGCCTATGGGTAATACTTGGTTCGTATCATCCTCACGGGTGTGATAATGTTTTGTTGTTGTTGGTTTAACGACACATTTTTAATGATAAGATTATATGTACTGTCTCATTACGAATGCCATCTAGGCATCTACTACGAAACAAACAAAAGCTATATCTTTCAAAAGCTCTTTTCCAAAATGAAGTTAGAAGAGTACATTGCGTTTACGTACATGTACATTGTACACTTCAATGATTGGTACTTTTTCCAATCAAGAAAGTGATAAAAAAAATGTAAACGTGTAGGTTCATATCGATTCCAAAAGACATGGGAACATTCAACTGTGGGGCGTTTGTTTCCGGCATGGTGCAGGTCAGTAATAACTTCTGTGTTGATTGGTTAAGGTTGGGCTTATATAGCCATGTGTTACTTTGACGGTTTACAAGTTCTTGATTGGTAAAAGGATTAGGTATTGGAAAGCAATCATTTATCAAGTTGACAGTTCCATCAAGATATTTTCCTGTTTTTTCCTTTCTCGAGGGTAAACGATTTGATATGCAAATGTTTCTTTTATCTTGCTACTACGTGGACAACTTGTCTCTCAAAATGGTTGAGTTTTGTCCTCTTCTTGTAATTCTTGCTTCAGTTTCAGGAATATCCTTGTTTGTGTTATAAAATTGCCTCTTTGCTGTTACATCCTTGTTTGTGCTATAAAATAATTTTCAGTATAGGGACTCCCCCACCCTCACATCCGCTTTAATTTCCCACAATCCTTTGTTTGTGAAGAGTCTCCCAAAACTCGGTTGACATTTGACGTGCTCCATAGATTACAACACATATTTCTTCTGTCCCTAAATTTTGTGTTTATTTTTATAATCGTTTCCTTGGTAAACTTAAGTACCATGATATTGCTGTACTCGTGAGGCTGCACTTTTGTGGAGCCTGGTTGACATTTCATGATATCTTATCAGATTAAATGTTCTTAAATTGTGTTTGGTTTTCTCTTATGATGAATGCTACTGTTCTGTTCCTCTGAAATACAAATACTGACACAAATTTAATATGCAATAATCACACATTCCTCTAGTACTAAATACAAACAACAAAAGTCTTTTTACGTTACACCGTAAATAAATATATCAAGAAGAAATTAAACTATATAAAAAACTAAAAAATAAATATAAGCAAATTGAACTCAATGCTAAAGGATCGACACCTGAATGTGTAAACCCTTCCCCCCGGTTAAAATACATGAAGCCCCCAATCATCATTAATTAGTGTACAACGAAATGTATAAAAAGCAATGAAAAAAAGAAATGAATTCCATACGAGGATGGTAACTTCGTATTGGCTATCTCCAGTAGAAGAACTAGGACTATCTCCAACGACAATCCTGCTACTGCTTTGTGTAAAACCAACACATATATCTAAGGTTATAGCATTGTTATTATTAGAATGCCAATACGATTAAGTGGACACCATGTATTGTAGACGATTTTAATTCAAGTACTTTATAAGATGAAAAAAACACTTTATGTAAAAGAAACAAAAACACAAAATAACATATTTGTTGCATTAAAAATCTTTATTTTATATATATTAAAAGTGGAATTACATTTATAGTATCACACCTTTTTTATCGTATATATCAATAGTAACAAAATTAATTGACTTTTTAAATTCCAATTAATATTAATACAAATATAGTATAGAGTATTTTATGATTAAACTAAATTTTGTCCATGTGTTACATGGATTTCAAATTAATATAATAAAATACATAATAATTTCTACATAAAACATGTAATTTCATTTCATACTTTTTTTTAAGACAATTTATTTGCAATCTATGAATAACTATGATATTAAATAAAGTATTATACAAAAATAAATTATAAAAAATAAGCAAAAATAAGGAAAATATAAACAAAATATAAGTAATATATTACTTTAGATGATTATTTTATCTCTGTTCATCATTTTTTTTTTGACAAATAATCAAATATAATTTTTTTTTGCTATATCAGTACTTGAAATAAATTCTCTCAATTTTCCAATAAATTCCCTATTTTATATGGTCCCCGTTTCCAATTAAAAATTAAATATACATATATATATATATATATTGATGTATTAGAAACTGTTAATAGAAGGTTGCGCAAAAACTATTAGGTGAAAAAATATTTGGAAAAAAAAACTAACCTTCCATAGGAAGATGATAACTTCAGGCTACCTCCAATAGAGAAGTAGGACTAATAGAACCTCTAAAGAAAATCCTGCTAATTGTTTGTATAAAACCAGCACATATATCTAAAGTTATAGCATTCATGTGGGTATGAATCAAGCTGATAAATATTTATATTTTTATTAGTAGAATGCAAAACTAAGTGAATGCCATGTATTGTATCGATTTTATTCTAATTACTTTATAAGATGTAAAAGAAACACATAATGAAAAAGAAATAAACACACAAAATAACATATTTGATACATTGAAAATCTCTATTTAGTATATATTAAAAGTGGAATTACATTTATAGTATTATCCTTTTATAATGTATATATCAAGAGAAATTTGGATAAATGTTTTGGTATGAGATTATATTTTGAAAACTATACCATCTTTTAATTTTTTTGAAAACTACACTTTTTTATAAGTAAAATGACTAAGTTAACCTCAATAAATTTAATATATAAACTATTTTTCTTTAAAAAGAAACATATAAAATGAATAATATATAACTAGAATATATAAATTTTATTTTAAATTGTATAATATAGGAATTATTTGGAATTGATATCTTAAATTTTTATTTCTGGATTCCTAACTTTGACTTTATAAGAATTGTTGATGATTACAATCCTTTTATTATTATATTTTTCTCCATATGAGAAAATATATGTTGATTTGATTTTTGGCTAAGTTTCATTTTAACTTAATCTTTGAAAATTTCATAATTGATAAAAAGAATCATTCAATTTAAACAATTCGGTAATAAGTATAATAAAAAAATTTAGGTGGGCTATTTGTATTAGATTAGTAAAACATATTTCTTTTAAAGATAATTTTAAAATATTTTAAATGTTATTCAATTATAAATTTTAGTATATTTAATAATTTAATATACTTGTTTTCTCAAATAAATAAATTAGAATATTAATATTCCAGATTTTTAGTTCTATTTATTAATATATGGACCAAAAGAATCTTATTACATATAAATAAGGGTAGCTTTCAAAAATATAAATAAACAGTGCATTTTTCAAATTTCAAATCTTAAATATGTTATTTTGTTAATTGTTCCATATATCAATAGTCACAATAATAACTCACTTTTGAAATTCAAATTAATATTAATAAAAATACGGTATACAAAAGTTTATGATTTTAAATTTTGTTCATGTGTTACATGGATTTGAAATTAATATAATAAAATATAGGATAATTTATACATAAATTTTGTAAATTTCATTTTATAATTTCATTTTTAAAACGATTTATTTGCAATGTATGATATTAAATAAAGTAGCATACATACATAAATTATATTAAAAAAATAAGCAAAATATAAGTAAAAATAAACAAGTAAGCAAAATATGAGTAGCATTGACTTAAATTATTTTGATCTTTATTTATCATTTAAAAGTTTTTTTGACAAATAATCAAATATAAAACTTTTTATGCTATATCATTACTTGAAATATCAGTTTTCCACTGAAATCCCTATTTTAGTGAAGTCTATTAACACACTGTCACTACTAGGATTTGGTTGGAAAAACAGTGGTTTTATGTCTTTTAGGGGCAAAAAAAAATATAACATACCTTTATAGCGAGAGTGACGATTGCCAGAAACATGATAAAATGGATAATGAAATCCATTGCAATCGCTCCGGAAGTGTTCTCTCTCCTAACCAAAATCGTCAGAAAAATGTTCCGTGTCGGAAATCTCTCTCTCTTTAAAACTCGTTTTTTTTGTAAAGGGTCAAAATCAAAGCTCAAAGAGTAGTAACAACATTTTGGAATCTCTCTCTTGAGCTCAAAACAGGAATGATTTAAAATAGAAACCTGCAGTGTTGCAACTTTTTTATTCCTTTCTTACTTGAATAGAGTTACCTAGAAAATGGTAACTTCTATCTTATTAAAATAGAATAATTATAATTAGTGTTAAATAATGTAAATTTCTATCTTATTACAGGTTTAAGGATTTTAAATTAATGAAAACAAAAAAAAATTCTGAAAAATGAGAAGTTAGTACTTCAACAAAATGACTCTCAAATACTTCTCATTTAATATATAGTAAATTAAACTAAAATTTTACATAGCTTTATCCACCGTAAAAACTAGACTTTTGTTCATGCTAAAGATAACTGGAATAAGTTTTTAAAATAAGTATATTAATTAATACTTTTTTTTACAAATAATGTTTCTAAGAAAAAATATGGGAAAAGTTAGAAATAAATGAGAAAAAGTTGGCCCATACGGTAACAAATATAGGGAGAAGAAGTAAGGTCATGAGATTGTAAAAATTAAAAACTGAAAATGTAAAGAGAAAGAAATAATATTTTTCTCAAAAATAAGATGATATTACTGTATATATCATTTTGCACAGATACATAAAAACTAAAGACAGTAAAAGTAAGATTTCTAAGAATACCAATAGACATAAAATTATGGCTTCTATTGGTAAGAATTTGGCTTTACACTATAATTTTAGACTATTAATTGTAGAAACTTTAGTTTTTAAAATAATAATTGTTATCTAAAATCTGAAATTGTGACTTTACAAAAATATGAACAAAATATATTTTTTTTGTAAATGGTTTTGGAAGCTTTACACGGAATCTTAAGTGGTAGAAACCTAAAACTTGATTGGTAAAATCTTGACTTTAATGATTTTATAAGAGGTTCGGGTACACCATTAATTTGACAACACAGGACCATTTGCTATTAATTGATCTAATTGTGTCTTTTCAGCATAAGTTTACTCATCATCCTTTGGTGGGTAGGTTAGAGAGACGAAAATTCCATAATTGTGAGAATGATTGGTTCAAAGTAACTAAGTTGTGAGACAATTGAACACGTTTCAATCTTGCTTGTATTCAGTCAATGTACAAATGTCGATGAAATTAATATCATTGCACATTTTAAGAAAAAAAGGAGAGAATTATGTGTAAAATAAAAATTTAAAACTAGATAAGTTTTTTAGTAGAGAAAAAGACTAAATTAAATTTTTGACATAAGGGTACCAAAAAAATATATGTGGCCAAACACGTGTATGTGTTGTTGATATTGCTGCGAGTGGGGAAATGATTCAAGAGGTGAGAGACAATTAAAATGTAATTAATGAGATGTTTCTCTAAGGTGCACTGCATTATAACGATGATCTTACACATTCTATAGTTAGATTTTGGACAAACATGTAATACCATTAGCTATGTAGTATTAAGCAAATTCAGAATTATTATTCTTAGTTTTACATATGTTAACATATTAAATGTCTATACATAAACGTCAAATATTGCAATTTACATAGAAACGTAACATACCATGTATCATAATATATGCATAATATATATAATTACAACTAACATATTTAGTTAACATGTTATTTAAAATCATATATTGAATATATGCATAATATACATACTTACAACTAACATATTTATTTAACATGTTATTTAAAATCATATATTAGTAAATGTCAGACATATCAATATATGTACATCAAGCACTAAAATAATATAAAATATTGACATTTTATATATATGAGTATTTTATAAAATGCATGATTATTCAAAATAATAGTTAGTTATAGCATAAGTTTCAACGAAAACGTTGAATAAAATATATAGAATGAACTTATTTCTACATTTGAAAGCAGCATACACAAAAACAAATCGACATTCAGAAATAGACATACATTACTAATTGATTTGTTATACATGAAAGGAAACAAATAGCATGAAAATTAAATAAGTAATAATGCGAAGTAGCCATAACATAAAGAAATAAACATGTAAATATATTCTTATTTCATAACTAAATCTGTTAGACATATAAGAATACATATAGCATGAAAATAAAATACGTAGTAATCCAGAGTAGTATGAACGTATAAAAAAAACATGCAAATATATTCATAGTAAACTAACTAATTTATTAAACATGTAAGAAAACAAGTGCACGAATAGAATTTGTACCACATATGTGTTTTGGGTGAGTTGAGGATTGACTCGGCGAATCAATATCAAGTGATCCTCTTTCTTGTCATGCCTCCGTCTTCCGTCTCTGTGGATCCAACGAGAAAGGTGAAGGTAGATGAAAAAAGTAGAGAGTTGAAAACAAAAGAGTCTCACTGAAAATCTGGAATGTACAAAGCACCTCACAGCTAACAATTACAGAGGTGTCTTGAGAGTTTCAGAAAAATGCAGAGAAAGGAGGTTGAAAGTAAAAACATGGAGTATTTTTCACGACGGGGGTACACCGTAGAAGAAGATCAAGTAGCAGATAAAACAATGAAAGGGGAAAAAAGTCTCACAAAAGAAAGAAAGAGAAAAACTAGAAAGTTTCATTTGTATTTATTCTTATTTATGTTGAGAAGCTCAAATACATTTAATATTTTATATAATAAAGTAAGGTTCCATTATTGTAGAGCTTTGATGATCTACCACATGTCTTTCTTTAATATTTGTTTTAATATCTAATTTTATTGAGTTATATTTCTCATTTGATTGGGGCAAAATTCTTATTTTACTATTGTGTTTGAATTAAATGTTTCTCAAAAAATTAAATCATTAATACACATCTATATTATAATAACTCATCTCATAAGAAACGGCAAATATTATAAAAATTACCTATTTTATAAATATATATTCGATATCATGTAAATAACTTTTTAATGATAAATTAATATTTATTTATTTTTTAGTCCATTTGAAAATTCAACAAAATTAAAGTTATAAAAATTTACCTTATATTTTTTTATATGATCATGATTTAATATAGTCCATAACTTTTTTAATCAATTGTATTTACGTCATTAATTTGTAATAAAAATAAAATAAAATATTTTTTATTATTATTTTAAAAAGTATGATCAGTCATTAATTCTAATGCAACTTTTCTTATTTTAAACATTTTAAATTGAAAAATAATTAAATTATTAATTAATAAATTGAAAAGTAACTGGTTTTATTAATTTAAAAGTTAAATATTAAAAAAGTAAAATCCATTTTTCAGTCAAATAAAA